>CAJYDF010000052.1:0-15590 GCA_913698145.1 Sericostoma sp. HW-2014 | reverse complement strand
GCTATTAAACTGATTCAGGATAGTACTAATAGGCTGATACGCTATTTACAGTTTTATCGTTATTTATATTCCCTAGCTTCTGAGGATAGCAAGACTTCTATTGTAGAAGTTAATAGATTAGCTACTGATTTTTTAAAATCAAAAAATCATAATATTGAACTAATATTTACAAGGTTATATAGCATAGATATCAATGACCATATAGCCCAGATTATCATCTGTTTAATTGTTGTAGCATCTAATAATCTATCCAAAAATGCTATTATTAAAGTTGAGCTGGAGATACAACATGATAAATTTATTGGTATGAAAATTGTAGTAATAGCCACAAATCTCAAATTTGATCAGAATAAAACAGATATTTTGCTTGGAACAGGAGCCAACTCTTCAGATCATTCCAGTATAACTATAGAAAATGTTCACGAATATTACACTTACTACTTAATTACAGAGTATGGCTATAAGTTATTGGTCACTCCATTAATCGATTCAGTGGAGTATACTCTTATGCTTTAACCAAACCAATCTATTAGACTAAAAGTGATAGCGTAATGCATAACTGAAGCAAAAACTGCTGCAGCAATATCATCTACCATAACGCCAATACCACCTTTAATATTGGCATCAAGCCAATTTATTGGCCATGGTTTGATAATATCAAAGAACCTGAACAGAGCAAAAGGTAAAGCCAATAAAAAGATAAAATTTAGTACAGGCAAACTTAAATATTTTGTAATTCCTGAATAATTCATAAAAAAAACGGAAGGAAAGCTTAATATTAATGTTAGCATTTGACCCACTACCTCATCAATCACCACTTCTCTTGGATCCTCTCGCTTACTATAGTGTATGTATATTGAGGAAAAATATGTGCCTAATATAAATAGTAACAGGCAAATCAAAAAAGCGATAATAAAGATACTAATAAGTTCTACTTGCATAGAAAGATATAATATCCAGTAGCACAAAGGGAAAGCAGCCAGAGAGCCAAATGTACCAGGACAATATTTTATTTTACCTATATAGAAAAAAGTTACAATAAATTCTGCAAATTTGTATCTATTAAACATAATAACCCTGCTTAATTTAATTTATCTAGCTCAAATAGTTGATGCAAGCAACGTATAGTTTTTTCAGTATCAAGGTCTTTTATTAGCAGAGAAATTTTAATTTCTGAAATTTGTATCATTTTCACTGATATATTTTGTTTTTCCAGTTCAGTTAATACCATATCAAGAAAATTATGGTCATTTTTAATGCCGTGACCAATAATCGATACTATAGAAATTTGGCTATCGATAATAAAATTATTTATCTGATTAGCATTCTTTAGATCATCTAGCAAATGCTGTAATTTATTTTTATCGGATAATTGGATAATAAAGCTATATTGTCGATATTCCTCAATATTTTCCATTAATTCTAGGTGAATATTATGGTTAGTGATCAGGTTGCATATCTTAGAAAAATTTAATTGAGTGGAATTTACTACTAATTTTAATAAATTTTTGTTGGAAGTAATGCCGGTAATTTTTTTATTTTCCATAATTTTTTCTCTAGATGTTATTAGTGTACCACTATCTTCATGGTATAATGGTAGTGAGAACGACGATAAAACGCGTATGGGTACGTTATATCTAATAGCCGCTTCTAAGGAGCGTGGATGCAACACTTTCGCTCCACAAGATGCAAATTCCAGCATTTCCTCAAAACTAATCTGTGATAATTTCTTTGCTCCAGGAACAATTCGTGGATCAGCAGTAAAAACCCCTTCTACATCAGTGTATATATCACATCTATCAGCTTGCATAGCAGCTGCAATTAACGAGGCGGTAGTATCTGATCCTCCTCGACCAAGTGTTGCCAACCTATTATTATTACTGATACCCTGAAATCCAGCAACTATCGGAATGATATCTTGTTTAATACATTCTGTTAATAAACTAGTAGAGATTTGCTCAACCAAAGCTTTGCTATAATTATCATTGGTTAAGATTGGTAATTGCCATGCTAGCACAGACCTTGCATCTATGCCTTGTTGTTGTAGCTCAAGGGCAAGTAAGGAGGCTGTTACCATCTCTCCACTACAAAGGGCAGCATCATATTCTGCCAGTTGTGAACTAGTCTTAAGACTAGAAACCTCATTGCATAAAGTAACTAGCTGATTGGTAACACCAGCCATAGCCGAAACTACGATTACTAGTTGATTGCCATGCTGCTTTTCCCACTTAATAATTGGAATGATTTCTTTTATCCTTGCAATATTAGCAACGGAAGTTCCGCCGAATTTCTGAACTATTATTGACATAAAATCTGATTAGTGTCATTCCCGCGAAAGTAGGAATCTATATCATACCACATTAACTATTTTATGGGTTCTCCTAGTAGAGAATTCTACTTTACCTGCAACCAAGGCAAATAACGTATGATCTCTTCCAAGCCCAACATTTTTGCCTGGATAAAATTTAGTACCACGTTGCCTAACAATTATATTACCTGATATGACATATTGCCCATCATATTTTTTAACACCTAATCTACGACCGGCTGAGTCTCTACCATTTCTAGAACTACCACCAGCTTTTTTGGTTGCCATCTATAATACCCTTAATAAATCCCGTTATAATTTAGTAATGTCTAATATTTTCAGTTCAGTTAATTCCTGCCTATGACCATTCTTACGACGATAATTCTGGCGACGTTTTTTCTTAAAAACAATAACCTTATTATCTTTAAATTGGTTAGTAATTTCAGCAGTAACAAGAGCTCCTTGAACCATTGGCGTACCTATAAAAGATGGCTTGAAATCTTCACCAATCATCAACACCTGATCAAGTTGAATTTTTGCACCTCTCTCGCCGTCAATTTTTTCTATTTTGATTACACTATTTTTGCCGACTTTATACTGCTTTCCGCCTGCTTTGACGATTGCGAACATGAAAAATATCCTAAACTAAAATTTAACAAAACTAAGTCGGCATTATATTACCACCATCTATTTTAGTCAATGGAAATTCGCAAATAATTAATAAATGTGGATTACCACGACCTACTTGCGTGGTCTCACTAATAGACGTATATACAGCCCAGAGGTTATTATAGTCAATTGATGAGAAGTTGGGAACGTTGTCGTTCAATGCTCGCCTATTACTTATAGGCGTCGCTCCATCGTTCCTAGCCCCAAATTCTCTTGAATTGACTATACCAGGAAACGATGGTGAAAAACCTTTAAAGACGGGCTACAAAATTGGATTTTTAGGTGACCAAAATAGAGTCCTCGCCACAAGTTTGTTAAGAAAAAACAGTAAAAAAACCGTGAACACTCACGGTTGAGTGGTACTCACAGAACCTAGGTAAGTCTAAATATATAATTCAATTATTTTCTTTCTTTGTATCTTGAGTATTATTGATAGTTGTTGATTGCTGTTGCTTCATCAATTTGTTCTTTTCTTCTATTGAATTAAGGAAAAAATAAGTAAATGTTAGAAATCCAATTAACATAGGAATAAAAACAAATATAATGGCATTGCGTTTTCTAACAGATTCTTCACGATCTAAACGACTCTCCTGTTCTTCATATGTTTCCCCTAATTCATTACGCCATACATCTTCTTGTTCTGAATTATTTTCTAGCATTTTATACCTTCTATTAAGTATTATTTACAATGGTTTAGATTATTTCAAGGTTTCTAAAGTAACCTAATTCTAGCTATTTTGCTACTAATAAATATAATTTTCTTGAAATATGTAGGATTAAATCTCAACTGTTTCGTATAATTATCACTAAACAGTAATCCCTTCTATCTCAGTCTTTTCTTGTTCATAAATTTCCTTGATCTCATCTAACTCTAACTGCAAATCAACATGATACATTTTATTATCATCAAAAAATTTATTTACTGGTATTACTTCACTAATTCATCTAGTTTACCTGCTTTTTCAAGTTCATAAAGAGCGTCGCACCCACCAATATGCTTACTATTAATGAATATTTGTGGTAATGTACGTTGTCCACTAGCTTTATGCTGTAGTTCTAATCTTTGCCTCTCATTATAATTATCTACGATTATTTCTTCGTAAGATATATTTTTTTGATTAAGTAGCTTTTTGGCCTTAGTGCAATAGGGGCAATGTGTTAATGTATAAATAATGACCGTGACAAATATGTTTTTCATAAAAGTTATCCTATTTAATTGGTTATAAAACTATTATCTACATATAATAACAAACTAGCAAGTTACAAATTAATGATAAATAATTTTTCGATAGTATCTAAATATAGTCCAGCTGGCGATCAGCCAAAAGCAATTAATGAAATCATTAAGGGGCTTGAATCGGGATTGCCTTCACAAATACTTTTTGGCATTACTGGTTCCGGTAAAACCTTTACTATGGCAAATATTATTGAGAGAACCGGTCGACCGTCACTTATTATGGCTCATAATAAAACGTTAGTTGCCCAAATTTATTCAGAAATGAAGGCAATTTTTCCAAATAATGCCGTTGAATATTTTGTATCATATTATGATTATTTCCAACCCGAAGCATATATTGCAAAAACCGATACTTATATAGAAAAAGATTCTTCGATAAATGAACAGATAGATTTATTAAGACACTCTGCTACTAGGTCTCTTTTAGAACGTAGGGATGTAATTGTTGTATCTTCTGTTTCTTGTATTTATGGTCTTGGTTCACCGGGTCTTTATTATCAGATGACTATAAGCCTTAAGTCTGGGGAAATTTATGCTAGAGATAAATTGCTCAGTGACCTAGTAAGCTTACAATATAAGCGTAATGATGTGGGATTTGAGCGTGGTACGTTTAGGGTAAAAGGTGATAATATTGATATATTCCCAGTACATTATAACGATAAAGCTTGGCGATTATCATTTTTTGATAATAAACTGGAATATATCAGCGAATTTGATCCGCTTACAGGTGAAAAATTAGCTAAATTGGAGCAAGCTGTGATTTATGCTAAATCGCACTTTGTAACACCTAAAGAAGTAGTACAAAACGCCATATCACAAATTGAAGAGGAGTTACAACGACGTTTAGAATTTCTTAATACACATGGTAAGTTAGTAGAAGCTCAAAGGTTAAATCAACGTACTCAATATGATATGGAAATGATGATGGAGACTGGCAGTTGTAAAGGTATTGAAAATTATTCTCGGTTTCTAACTGGTAAAGCAAATGGACAGCCACCACCAACCCTATTTGAATATTTACCTAAAGATGCCTTATTATTTGTTGATGAAAGTCACGTATCTGTTCCACAAATTAGAGCAATGTATAATGGTGATAGGGCTAGAAAAACCGTACTAGTGGAACATGGGTTTCGTCTTCCGTCAGCCTTAGATAATAGACCATTAAAATTTGAGGAATGGCAAGATTTTAGACCTCAAACGGTTTTTGTTTCAGCTACACCGGGATCTTTTGAATTGGACGAAACAGCAGGGGTTATGGTTGAGCAAATCATCAGACCCACAGGGTTACTTGACCCAGAATGTATTATAAAACCAGCAACTAACCAAGTTGAAGATTTGCTAAGCGAAATTCAATCGACAATAAATAAAGGATTTCGTATCTTAGCGATAACATTAACTAAAAAAATGTCAGAAGATTTAACAAATTATCTCCAAGAACTAGGGTATAAAGTATCATATTTGCACTCTAATATTCATACTCTTGAGCGTATTGAAATCATCAAAGATTTACGCCAAGGTACTATAGATATTATTGTTGGTGTTAATCTATTACGAGAAGGTTTAGATATTCCGGAATGTGGACTTGTTGCCATACTCGATGCTGATAAAGAAGGCTTTTTACGCTCGGAAGTTTCGTTAATTCAAACTATTGGTAGAGCTGCAAGGAATAGTCAAGGAAGGGTAATACTCTATGCAGATCGTATTACCAACTCTATTGACAAGGCAGTAAGCGAGACATATAGGAGAAGAAAAATTCAAGAAGAATATAATAGACAGCATTCTATAATACCCCAAACAATTAATAATCATATCCATGCACTAATTAAATTAGAAAAACTGGATAGTAAGTTAGGTAATAAAAAACAAGCTCATATATTATTGGATAATCCAGTAAAATTAAAAGCTCATATCAATAAATTAAAAAAAGAAATGTACTCAAAAGCTAGTAATTTGGAATTTGAACAGGCAGCAAAAATACGAGATCAAATTAATACGCTAGAAGAAGCCGCTTTAGAGCTAACTTAGTTTACTCACCTTATGCATAAACCCCACAACTGTTGAAAGTTAGAAGGTAAAGAGGGTTTTAGATAGGTTTTCTGTCATTGCGAGACCACTACGTGGTCGTGGCAATCCACATTCATTAGATTGCTTCGTCGCTACTAAAGTAGCTTCTCGCAATGACGCCAAGCTATTTTCTATATGACTTTTAAATGCCATGCGTAAGGTGAGTTAGTTTAAAGTACCTCTCTATAATGTGATGAGTTAGGGGATGAAAAAATAAGCAATATTATAAAAATAATGAAAACAGCTATTAGTGGAGCAAAAAAATCTGTTATATTTATAGATATAGCCGAGAATTTGACATAACTTGGTGAGTATTCACGATTATCATAAATAAAAGGTAACTTATATGTATAAAATTAATCCGGTACACCCTGGCGAAATACTTAAGACTGAATTCCTGGAACCTTTTGGTATTTCGGCTTATAGATTAGCTAAAGATATTGAAGTACCAATTAATAGAATAACAGAGATTGTAAACAAACAAAGAAATATTAGTACTGAAACTGCTCTGTTATTGGCAAAGTATTTCAGCTTATCAGATAGTTTTTGGATTAGGATACAGTCAAGATATGATGAGGCAGTTACTAAGGAAAAAATATTTAACCATCTTGCCTCTATTCACCCTTTAGCTACCATGGGAAAAGGCATCATGTAATATAATAGGTGGTTTGAATTAGATTATTTGACATAAAGCAAGGAATTGCATACTATACCGCCATTATAATGTCTTTGGAGAAAGCATGTCATCAAATCGGTTATATTTATTTCGAGATACGCGTTTTTTGCCTATCTTCATAGTACAATTTTGTGGTTGTATGAATGATAATATACTAAAGAATGCGTTAATTATATTAATTACCTATAAACTATCTAGTCAATTGGTGGAATCATCCCAATTACTTGTACTCGCTGCTAATACTATCTTTGTATTACCTTTTGTAATATTTGCAAGTATTGCAGGGCAAGTAGCTGATAGATATGAGCGATCAACTTTAGTTAAAATCATTAAGTTATTTGAACTAATCATAGTGCTTTTTGCTACTTATGGATTTTTTGATAATAGTTTAGTAATACTGTTTTTATCTATATTGTTTATGGGTATACACTCGACATTTTTTGGACCAATCAAATATAGTGTTTTGCCAGATCATTTATACCGAAATGAGTTGTTGGGAGCTAATGGATTCGTTGAGGCGGGAACATTTATTTCCATTTTAGTTGGTACTATTATTGGAGGATACTACACTATAAGTGGCAATTTAATAATCACTATTCTGATAATGATTGCGGTAATTGGCGTTATTGCTAGTTATTTTATGCCAAAATCAAATAATTCTAATTGTGAAATTAAAATAAAATTAAATTTATTTCGCGAAAATATAGAAATGATTAAATATGCCAAATCTAAAAAGCAAGTATATTTAGCAATTCTTGGCATATCTTGGTTTTGGTTTATCAGTGCGGCAATACTTGCCCAAATTCCAGCTCTTGCTAAAAATACTTTTGGAGCAGATGAAAATGTTGCTAATTTGTTTCTTGCGACATTTTCAATTGGAGTAGGGGTTGGTTCTTTTTGGTGTAGTAAGATTTTGGGGAATGAAATTACCACGAAATATGTTTTTGTTTCAGCGATTGGTGTCAGTATATTTGGTATTGATTTATTTTTTGCCAGTCGAATTAGTGCAGTTCATTATGAACCGGAGCAATTAAAGAGTATATTTGTCTTTTTATCTAAAAAGCATAATTGGCGGATTATTATAGATTTATTTTTTATAGCTGCTATTGCGGGGTTATATATTGTTCCGCTTTTTGCAGTATTACAATATCTTAGCTCCTCAGCTCATCGTAGTAGAATAATTGCTATAAATAATTTTGCTAATGCTGTGTTTATGGCTGGGTCTACTGCAATACTTTCGTTGTTATTCTATTGGGAATATTCGATACCATCGGTTATATTATTTATTAGCATACTTAACATAGTGGTAGCTTATTATATTTATCAATTAATTCCTGAAGTAAAAATAGTACCTTTTGCTGTTAACCGAGCTATTTTAAAATTTATTTTTGATTGCATGTACAGAGTGGAAGTAAAAGGTATTGAAAATTTTTATAAAGCTGGCAAAAGATCAGTAGTTATCGCCAATCATATTTCATATCTTGATCCTGCATTACTGGCAACTTATTTACCTGAAGAAATGACTTTTGCCATTAATACAAATATGGCTAAAGTGTGGTGGGTAAAACCATTTTTAACGATGGCAAAAACTCTACCAGTTGACCCCGCTAATGCAATGGCTATAAAGAGTTTGATTAGGGAAGTGCAAAAAGATAAAAAAGTTGCTATCTTTCCCGAAGGAAAAATAAGTATTACTGGTTCCTTAATGAAGATATATGAAGGACCTGGCATGATCGCTGAAAAAGCTGATGCAACAATTTTACCTGTAAGAATAGATGGCACACAGTTTACTAATTTTTCTAAACTTAAAAATATACTAAAAATACGGATATTTCCTAAGGTTACTATCACTATTTTACCACCAGTAAAGTCTCCTGCTAATCAGAATATGGATAATAGGGAAAAGCGTAAATATATAGGTCAGGCTCTTTATGATATTATGACTGACATGATATTTGAAAGCTCTGATTACCAGAATACTATATTTCAGTCTCTCCTTGAAACAGCAAAAGCTTATGGTTTTAACAAAACAATAATACAAGATATTGATGATAAGTCTGTTACCTATCGTCAATTAATATTACAATCTTTTACTTTAGCAAATTTAATAAAACAGGATACAGAAGTAGCTGAATATATAGGTATTATGCTACCTAACATGGTTGAAACGATTGTTACTTTTTATGCTATGCAAGCCTGTTCCCGTCGACCGGTCATGATTGATTATATGAGTGATGTTAGCAATGTAGTGACCTCGTGCAAAACAACGTCAGTAAAAACCGTCTATACTTCAAAACAATTTGTTGAAAAAGCTGGGTTGCAAGAAATGTTGGCAAAGATCTTAGAAGTTAATATAAAAGTCATTTATCTTGAAGATTTAACAACAAGAATTACTTTATATTTAAGAATTAAGGCTATGATAGCTAGCTTTTTCCCACAGAGTTATTATAGTAATATGTGTGCTAGTTATGATGACAATGATCCGTCGGTTGTAGTATTTACTTCAGGCACTTCAGCTTCCCCTAAGGCTGTAGTATTGTCGCATAGAAACCTACAAGCTAATAGATGCCAGGTTCTAGCTAAGTTACATTTTAGTCTAGATGATTTTGCCTTTATGGCTTTACCATTATTTCACTGTTTTGGTTTATCTGGCACAATAATGATGACGCTTAACGGTATACCAGCCTTTCTTTATCCTTCTCCTTTGCATTATCGGAGTGTTCCTGAGGTAATATATGACATCGGAGCAACAATTATATTTGGTACAGATGTATTTTTATATAATTATGCTACCTGTGCTCATCCTTATGATTTTTATTCTATAAGATACGTGTTTGCCAGTAGTGAGAAACTTAGGAAAGAAACAACGCAATTATGGCTTGATAAATTTGGTATAAGAATTTTTGAAGGATATGGTGCGTCTGAAACAGCTCCAATAATAGCGTGTAATACTCCCATGCATTATCGTGGTGGAAGTGTAGGTCGTTTGATGCCCAAAATAGAATATTATATTAAACCAATTAACGGAATAGAAGAGGGAGGGCAACTATTTATTAAGGGACCAAATATCATGCTTGGCTATATGCACTCTAATAATCCTGGAGTTATTCATCCAACATCATCAGAAAATTTGGGTCTGGGCTGGTATGATACTGGGGATGTTGCAAAAATTGATAAAGATGGTTACCTTACCTTATTAGGTCGTGTTCAACAATTTGTTGCAATAGAAGAAGTAGTCTCGTTGGTATTAATAGAGGAATTAGCTAATATGATTGATGTTGATAGTAAAAATGTGGCTATTTGTTCTGATGATGGTATAGTCAATTCAGGGGAATTGGGTAGCAGGAGCGATGGAGCGACGCCTATAAGTAATAGGCGAGCGACGAGTGACGACGTCACCAACTTCTCATCAATTGACTATAATAAAGACAGACAGATTTTTCTCTTTACCACCAGTCAGATTATTAATAGGGAAAATTTTATAGAAATGATGGCTAAAAATTCGCTATATTCGAGACAAAATACTGAATTAACAAAATATTTGCCAGAGATTATCCATGTTAAAGAAATACCGATTCTACCAATAGGTAAAGTAAATTATCGGCAAATAACTAAAATGCTTGAAAATTATGGAAAAGCAACTAGAATGCTGGAATGAGGTAAGGAACCTATATTTAATAGAAAAGAATTATGCATAATGTTATTAGTAAAATATTATTGATTATCGTCGTTGTCCTAATAGCATTATTTGCTTATAAAACTATGAAAACTCCTAATGCTGTTTCTGCTACGGTTTCGATTAATGCTGCAGATCAGTACTCATTAGATAAAAAAGAAAACATAGAGAAAACTGAAAAAATTGTAAAAGAATATTTACTAAATAATCCTGAAATAATAATTCAGTCAATAGAAGGTCTTCAACGACGTAAAATGCAGGAAATGGAAATAAAAACTGGTGAATATATCAGAGATAATAAATCTGAAATAGAAAATTCTCCTACATCTCCAGTACTTGGTAATCCGAATGGGGATATAATCATTGCTGCTTTTTATGATTATAATTGTGGTTATTGTAAAAAAGGTAGTTATTTTATTAATCAGTTAATTAAATCAGATACGAGCGTTAAAGTCGTTTTGCAACTATATCCACTTCTTGGTGAGGCGTCTAATTATGCAGCAGCTATTGCTTTAGCTGTTTATAAGACCACTCCTGATAAGTTTCAGGATATTCATAACGGTTTAATGGAGCTAAAACCTATCACCAAAGAATCTGTAGAAAAATTGCTTCTCGCAAATGATTTAAATATTGAAGTAATTACAGAAGAAATTAATAAGGGGGAGATACAAAAGCTTCTCGAGAAAAATGTTAAATTAGCAAAAGGTTTAAAAATACAGGGAGTTCCTGCCTATATTATTAATGGTAAATTAATTGCAGGAATGATAGATATGGAACAATTGCAAAGAATAATTGCCGATATAAAAAGCCAAAATAAATTATAATGGTATAGTGGTATGATAGTACCCTACATTTTTTTACTATTTTCTTATGATGAATAAAAAATCTGCTCACCAAGCGTCATTGCGAGGAGACCGTAAGGTCGACGAAGCAATCCAAAAATGACCAGGAATGGATTGCTTCTTGACCCACGCATTCTCGTAATGACGTTTTTATGCTGTTTAATACTTATAGAATAAAAATTGTAGGGTACTGTTATACTCAAGTGATTTGAGTATGTTCAGCTATTGATTGTAACTTTTTAATTATTTTTGGATGGTTGTTTATGTAAATATGTTTGACAAATGTAAAATAATTTGATAAATACTTAATACTAGTATCAATTCCCAAAATTAAGTTAGTTACCCGAAAATATAAATGCTCTCTATGTTCTACTTAAGCCTAGAAGGTTGCCTGCGATAACTAATTAGTTATTTCCGACCGCCTCCTAGCTGGGTTGTTGGAATTTTGTGATACTAATTCCTCAAATTATTAGAGTAGCAGTCTAAACCTTAATCTTTCGTAGGTTTCATGATTTTCCCGGTTTTTAAGCAATAAACCTCTTTTCAAAATAGCCATGAGAGAGGAATTTTTAATAAAAAATTAATCGAAAAATCGTAACTAGTACTTAATAAATGTACACAATGATTCCCTCGATTGATTTTGACAACAAAATGACCTGAAATAATAATTTCTAGGAGGCTGTCTGCTATAACTAACTAATTAATTATATTTTGAGCTATTTTTCGGCGATAATAAATATGATTTTTGGAGGAATAGTGTACCTATTTCAAGAAAATCATGCTTATTTGCAGCCAAAAAGAGCCAAATATAGAATTACTTTAGTTATTGCAGGTAGCCTTCTAGCACAGTCTAATCTTAACTAATCTAAAGAAAATAAAATATGACAAGAAATACAGTGACTGATAGTAAAGAACCATATGATAATCATTACAATAATAGTATCAAGTATGATAGTCCTAATAAAGATGGTATTGTTACCATCAATCTCAAACAATTAAAACGTAAATCACCTGAAGAGTTGCAAGTACAAGCAGAAAATCTTAACATTGAGAACTCTAGTGCTTTGCTAAAGCAAGAGCTAGTCTTTGCTATACTCAAGAAATCTGTTGAACAGGGTGATTTGATTTCAGGAGAAGGTGTACTGGAAATTCTACCTGATGGGTTTGGGTTTCTTAGATCCCCAGAGGTAAATTATTCCGCCGGTCCTGATGATATTTATATTTCTCCAAGTCAGATTCGTCGTTTTGGACTACGTACAGGGGACACGGTAGAAGGACAAATTAGGGCTCCAAAACCGGGAGAACGTTACTTTGCATTACTGAAAGTAAATAAAGTTAACTTTGAAGAGCCTTCTAAGGCATATCATAGAGTACATTTTGATAATTTGACTCCACTTTATCCTGAAAAAAAATTATCATTAGAACTAGAAGATAATAGCAAGGATTTTAGTACCAGAATAATTGAATTGGTAGCTCCTATGGGTAAAGGACAACGTGCATTGATTGTTGCTCCACCAAGAACTGGTAAAACTGTTCTATTGCAAAATATCGCCCATGCTATTACCACCAATAATCCAGAAGTATTTTTAATCGTTCTGTTAATCGACGAACGCCCAGAAGAAGTTACTGATATGCAGCGTTCAGTGCGTGGTGAAGTGGTTAGTTCAACTTTTGATGAGCCGGCTATTAGGCACGTTCAGCTTGCAGAAATGGTTATTGAAAAAGCTAAAAGGTTAGTAGAACATAAAAAAGATGTGGTAATATTGGTTGACGCAATAACAAGACTTGCGAGAGCTTATAACACTGTTGTACCATCGTCTGGTAAAGTTCTTACAGGAGGGGTTGATGCAAATGCATTACAACGACCAAAAAGATTCTTTGGAGCGGCGAGAAATATTGAAAATGGTGGTTCATTAACTATAATAGGAACTGCTTTAATTGATACCGGTTCGCGTATGGATGAGGTGATCTTTGAAGAATTTAAAGGTACTGGTAACTCTGAGATAGTTCTCGATCGCAAAATAGCTGATAAACGTATTTACCCTGCTATTGATATTACTAAATCTGGTACACGTAAAGAGGAGTTATTGGTTGATAAAGCTATTTTAACAAAAATGTGGGTTCTTCGTAGAATTATTAATCCAATGGGGACTATAGATGCAGCAGAATTTTTAATTGATAAACTTAAAAATACTAAAACTAATACAGAATTTTTTGATTCAATGAATTCGTAAAATGCTTTTCAGGAGGAAGTATGACTAAAAGAACAAAGATTGCTTTAATTGGCAGTGGCAATATCGGTGGAACGCTTGCACATTTGATAGGCTTTAGAGAACTTGGTGACGTAGTTATGTTCGATATATCTCAAGGCTTTCCGCAGGGTAAGACTTTAGATATATCACAAGCTGGAGCTATTACAGGGTCGGATGCAATTACCACAGGTACTAATGATTATAAAGATATAGAAGGTTCAGATGCTATAATTGTTACAGCCGGAGTGCCACGTTTGCCCGGAATGAGTCGTGATGATTTAATTAATGTTAATAGTACTGTTATAAAAACTGTGGCTAGCAACATTAAGCAATATGCACCGAACGCTTTTGTTATTGTTATAACCAATCCGCTTGATGCTATGGTTTATGTAATGTTAAAAGAGAGTGGACTACCTAGCAATAGAGTAGTTGGTATGGCGGGGGTACTTGACTCAGCAAGATTTAACCTTTTCCTGGCCCATGAATTTAATGTTTCTGTAGAAAATGTTAGTAGTTTTGTCCTTGGGGGGCATGGTGATTCAATGGTTCCTTTGGTTAGATATTCAACAATTAATGGGATACCAGTTTTAGATTTAGTAGAAATGGGATGGTCAACGAAGGAACGTATTAACGCAATAATAGATCGTACAAGAAATGGTGGTGGAGAAATTGTTTCACTACTTAAAACGGGTTCTGCCTATTACGCTCCGGCAACATCTGCTATCGAAATGTTAGAGAGTTATCTAAAAGATAAACGCAAAATATTAAGTTGTGCTGCTTATCTTCAAGGGGAATATGGAGTAAACAATATGTATGTCGGTGTGCCTGTTATTATTGGTAAAAATGGTGTGGAAAAAATAGTAGAAATAAAATTAAATACTGAAGAGCAAGATTTATTTAACAAATCAGTAGATGGAGTTAAAAAGTTAATTGAGTCAGTAAAATAGTATGCTCAGTATAATCTCACCAGCGAAAACTCAAGATTTTACTTCTCAAATAGTGGGGTTGCCATCGATGCAACCCCATTTTTTTACTAAAACACAAGCTCTTTTACAAATATGTAAAAATTTGTCACAAAATCAGATTAAGCAGTTAATGGGGGTTAGTGATAAACTGGCTGAGCTTAATTATCATAGATTTCAAGATTTCGATAACCAACCTCAGAAGCAAGCGATATTTGCCTATGATGGGGATGTTTACAATAACATTGATAGGAAGAATTTTACCGCGGAGCAGTGGGATTTCTTGCAAGGACACACGTTAATTATATCAGGTTTATACGGTGCACTAAGAGTTTTTGAAAAAATAAAACCTTATCGACTAGAAATGTCAACAAAATTGCCAAATTTTGAAAAATTATCAAATTTCTGGCAAGACGATATTACCAATTATATAAATCAAATATTAGCAACTCACCAAAATAAATATCTCATCAACCTAGCATCCAATGAATATTCCTGCGTCATTAATCAGAATGATCTTAAATACCCAATAATTAATATATATTTTAAAGAAAGAAGAAACAATAAATTACAAATAATAGCAATAAATTCCAAAAAGGCTAGGGGCAGCATGTTTAATTTTATTGCAGAAAATCTTATAGACCTACCGGAAAAATTAAAACACTTCTCTAAACAAAATTATCAATATAGCGAAACCGAGTCTTCCAATAACGATTGGATATTTGTTAAAAATGCATAAGTTGCAACATTGTCATTACATTTAAATTTAAAGCTAATAACTTGTAATTATATCTGCTAATTATATTTAAACTTTTTGCTATTTTGATTATTATTTTATTAATGACTTATAAAATTAGTGGAATTATTTATGGAATTTAATCGTAACAAAGCAATTATTGGTTTT
>CAJYDF010000051.1:0-23260 GCA_913698145.1 Sericostoma sp. HW-2014 | reverse complement strand
TCAATTCACTCTTTTGCCTCATCAGCTGAGCGGGCAATCTATATGCTGGCAATATTTGCTATTATTGCCATATCAAGCTTAGTTCTACTACTAGTAAAAGGGCAAAATATCACTCAACCTGATTCGATAGGATTAGACAAACACCAATTCAAGCACAAGCTTATTGTTTGGGGAAGTATATTTTTCTTAACGGCTCTATTAGTATTACTATGTTCCACCATTTACCCCTTAGTTTATTCTTTATTATACCAAGAATCTGTTACCATTAGTGAAAGATTTTTTATCAATAATTTTATAATTTTTATCATCCCAACGGTTCTACTAGCTGGTATCGCTCAAAGAAATAATAATGGATTGCTTCGTTGGTTTACGCCTCCTCGCAATGACACTAGTTTACTACTCATTTTAGTTTGTTCTTTTGCAATAACGTTTATCAGCTCATACCAAATTCAGTATGGCTTCATTTCAGCATGGACTGTAACATTTTCTCTTTTTCTAATAATACAAAATTGTTATTATGTATTAACAAAGAGCAATTTTTTTAGAACCAAACTAAAAGCCAATATTGCCATGATCTTAGGACATTTAGGCTTTGGCTTACTTGTTTTAACTATTACTGTTAATTCATTATTACAAAGCGAAGTAGATTTTATAGGCAAAGTTGGAGACAAGGTGACAGCAAAGGGATTTGAAGTTACTTTAAAAGATATTAGAGTATCATCAGCCCAAAACTATTATCGGCAAATTGCTGAATTTTGGATTCAGGATCAACAAAATAATATCACTATATTAAAGCCTGAAAATAGATTTTATATAATAGAAAAACAACTATCCCAAGAAAGTAATATATATTCTTATTTAACTTATGATCTTTACGCGGTGTTAAGTAAAATTGATGATGATGTAATTCATGCAAAAATATATTACAAACCGATGATGAGTCTTATCTGGCTATCTATTATACTTATAGCCGGAGGATTCTTAATTGGACTATTTAGTCGCTCCGTCAAAAGTTTAGGAGGTTGCCTACGATAACTATTAATTAGACTATACTCGATCTCATTGCTTATGAGCAGGTAATTGAAAACATTTGTCATAAATTCCAAAAGAATTTTAAAATATATCATAAAATCATTGGTAATATTATTTTAATTTAATGTACAATTAAAATAATGGAGAGGTATTTTATGGAAGATCTTAAAAATTGGCAGACAAAGTTTAAGCCTTGCGAATATTCTGCTAAGTTACTTAATAAATTGATTTTACTAAATGAAGAAGTAACTCAACCAGTAGATATCAGAGAAATTATCAAAGCTATCTATTACACTAAGAAATATCATGATAGTCAAATGAGGCAATCGGGTGAACCTTATTACTCTCATCCAATAGAAGTAGCTTACATGGTTGCCGAATACACAGCCCAAGAAATTCGCCAATTGTTTAGAACTGACATGATCGTTACTAGTTTACTGCATGACACGATCGAAGATACAGCCCTTACCAAAGAGATGATTGCTCGAATTTTTGGGAGTAACGTTGCTAGCCAAGTGGAATCTCTAACAAGGATCAAACCTTACGGCAAGATTAGCTCCAAAGAGATTTTGAATTTATTATCTCAACAAAAGAGATTTGACGTGGCATTAATTAAATTATTTGACCGTATTCATAACCTACAAACACTAGGGGTTAAACCACCGGAAAAGGCACTGAAGATAGTTAAGGAAACTATAGCCTATTTTGTAACTCTTTGTTTCTACTTGGAAATACCAACAGCCGAGCAACAATTAACAGATCTCTGTTACCAAAACTTACCTATTACCCATGACCCACTTGATCTAGGTTCTGTGAAAAAAATTTTAATTGTCTAGATTTTGACTCTTTTTAGCTGCAAGTATAATATTTTTTTGAAATAGGTACACTATTCCTGCAAAAATCTTATCAACTTTCGCTTAAAAACACTCAAAATCTAGACAATTAAAATTTTTTTCACGGAACCTAGACTACACATTTCTTTGAGTAGATGATTTCAGCTGATTTTTCCAGATTTTCAAAATGAGATAACCCATAGACAAAACCGATAATTGTCGGAATCATAATAAACCATATTCCCCAATTGCCAAAATACTCAATAAGGTAGACAAAACCAAAAGAGCTAATAACATACATTAAAGCACGAGATCCAGAAAATGTAATGCTAGCACAGGTAAAACGTTTTAATATAGGAAATCTTTTTAAACAAATGGGGATAGCAGGACTTAGGCATTTCCCAAATAAAACTATAAAGAATTGAATGAAAAATAACTGACAAGGAGAATTAATATTATTTAATAAATAAGGACAAAATATCATAAAAATAGAAAATATTAGCAGTATAATTTTCATGGTTACTAATGGATACACTTCTAAACTTAAATAACATAATATTAATGTGATTAACACCTCCATTAGACAAACAATAAAATTATGATAAATAACTTCGGACAA
This sequence comes from Sericostoma sp. HW-2014, assembly GCA_913698145.1. Taxonomy (NCBI): domain Eukaryota; kingdom Metazoa; phylum Arthropoda; class Insecta; order Trichoptera; family Sericostomatidae; genus Sericostoma; species Sericostoma sp. HW-2014. The sequence continues at coordinate 20,776 of CAJYDF010000051.1, read as the reverse complement.
TGTGTAACCAAAGCTAGTTTTTAAAATATTACCACAATATATATAAATAAAATAAACACATACCGGTAAGGCACATTGTAATAAAAAGAAAGCCATTGCTGTTTTTTTATTAACTTTTTCTTGTAAAAGAGGATAGTCTTGTAAAATATTTATATCTGTATTAGTTTTTTTTAAAACTTTTTTTATTCGATGCTTTGCATCAGCAAATTCTGGTGTCTCTCTTAATTTTGTACGAGCTACTGAACCAATTAATGCAACTATTGCACCTATCCAAAATGCCATACGCCAGTTAAAGATATGAGAAGCAACAAGTGAGGCAACTCCTAAAGCAGCTAACGTTCCTAGGATAGCACAAACCCCTATCAATCCAACACTTGCATATTGTATAGGTGGATGAAGCATTTCAGTTAAATAAAGTTCTGCCCCTACTATTTCACCCATAGAAGATATACCTTGAACAGCTCGGCAGATGATCGCTATCCAAGCCGCTAAGCTCCCTATTTGTGCATAAGTAGGCAGATTAGCCATAACAACACATGATACAGCCATTGTAATAGTTGTGATGATAACTGTTTGCTTACGCCCTATATTATCACCTATCCATCCAAATATTAAAGCACCTAATGGTCTAAGTAAGTAAGTTGAGCAAAAAGTAGCTGCATAATACAAAGAAGTAGTGTGTGGGTCGGTTTTGGGAAAAAATAATTCATTAAGAAATATCGCCATGTGAACATATATCATCAAATCAAAATATTCAAGGAATGTTCCTATTGACAATAACCACATAGTTTCTTTTTGTTGTTTTTTTAAACTTCTTTGTTCTTGAGGGTACCCTATCATTTTTTTTACCATCAATAGCTTGGCTATTGATGATAGCAAGAAAAAAATAATATTAAAAGTAAAATAATAAAATTTAGTGAACAATATCACCAAACATTAATAAATCTTCACTTGAGAGCTTGTCCGCAAACTAAAATTAAGATATAGTTAATTCAGGAGAATTTGGGGCTAGGAGTGATGGAGCGACAACGTCACCAACTTCTCATCAATTGACTATAGCTCAAAATATGATTAATTAGTTATCGCAGGTAGCCTCCTAGTATTATCAAACTTACACCAGAAATAATATTGACATTATCAGATATAAATATAAACTAGTTTAATACTAGTTTATATTTAATTTAATCAGCAAATATTATGAAAGAAAAGCTTTCTAACCAAATTAGTGCATTTGAAGCAAAAACACATTTTTCTAATCTTATTAAAAGAGTAAAAGATGGGGAGAAATTCACTATTTTAAAACATAATGCACCAATTGCAATTCTTATGCCCATTCCTTCCCAACAAAGGTTCAATATTGAAGAAATAATAAAAAATCTTGGTGAATTTCGTCAAGGAAAAAAACTCGCTGGTTTATCTCTCAAAGAGTTAATAACAGCAGGAAGAAAATAATGACTAAGTCTTTTATATTGGATTGCTCCGTTACTATGTCATGGTGCTTTGAAGATGAATTTGATAGTTATTCCGAAATAGTTCTTAACTCTCTTACTCAATCCAAAGCTTTGGTACCACCACTTTGGAGCCTTGAAGTAATCAACGTTTTGCTTATGGCTGAAAAACGCGGTAGACTAAAAAATGCTGACTCAACTAGGTTTATAGATTTGTTAGGTTCTTTAGCAATATACATTTCTGATTTGTCATTTTCTATGTCTGAGATTATAAATACCGCTCGTAGTCATAAACTGACCTCATATGACGCAAATTACTTATTATTGGCTATGCACGAAGGATTAGGTATTGCTACTAAAGACAATGATTTAATAAATGCTTGTCAGATAAATGGAGTAGAGATTTTTTTGGATATAGTCAATTAATGAAAACTCTTAGGATCAATGTCTATTTTCAAGTGACAAAAAGAAGGGATTTTGATTAAACTTAACCATATTTGCAAGAATTTCTGTAGATTAAATTTCCTATCTACTATGATTAAGATACGATAACGAAATTTTCCTGCTAATTTAGACATTAATGCACTAGATGGTCCAAGTATTCGTGCTGAACTTTTTGGAGCAATGGCAACTAAATTTTTGGATATTTCAAACACTTTATGCTCACTTTTTCCAGATAAAATTATCGATGCCATTTTGGTAAAAGGTGGCATATTTTCTGCTTGTCTTGTTTTAATCTCATATTGCAAAAATTGATCTCCTCCATTTTTTATATAGCTAAATATAGCATTATCTGGATAATAACTTTGCATTAATACTACACCTTTTTTATCTTCTCTTCCTGCCCTACCTCCAACTTGATGAAGTAACTGATAGTTACGTTCACTTGATCGTAAATCTCCACTATTAACTGTTCCAAGATCGGCATCAATAACACCCACTAAGGTAAGATTGGGAAAATGATAACCTTTAGTAATCATCTGAGTACCAATTAAAATATCAATTTCCAAATGCTCCATTTTATATAGTAATTCTTGTATGTCTTTAGATTTTTGAGAATAATCTTTACTAATTACAGCAATTTTACTATCAGGAAAAATACTCCTAGTTTCTTCTTCAATTCTCTCAATTCCAGGACCACAGATAGTTAAAGAATCTTTTTCTAAACAATCTGGACAAAAAATATGAATCCTACTCTGATAACCACAATGGTGACATTCAAGTTTTTTACTAGATTTATGTACCACTAACCAAGCAGAACAATAATTACAAGTAAAACGATAACCGCAAAGTTTACACAACATTAACGGAGCATAACCTCTACGATTTAGAAACAATAATACTTGCTCTTTGCTTGCCAGTTTTTCACGAATTAACTCTATTAACTTTGTAGATAAATAAGAATTTTTTGGTAAATTCTCCTTCTTCATATCTATTATTTGAATTTCTGGTAAAGTTGCATCTTGGTAACGACTTGACAATTCAATTAATTGATATTTATCTGTATTTACATTATAAATTGTTTCAATAGATGGAGTAGCTGAGCATAATACTACTTTTGTTGCAGATAGGCTTCCCCGCAATATTGCTACGTCACGAGCATTATATAATATACCATCATCTTGCTTATAAGAACTATCATGCTCTTCATCAATAATAATTAATCCAAGACTAGGGTACGGTAAGAATAAACTACTTCTAGCACCAATTATGACTTTAATTTCATTGTTCAGCAAACCTCTTAAAATCATCTTTTTCTGAGCTTTAGTAACTGCTGAATTCCATATTATTGGATTAAAGCCAAATCTTTCTATAAAACGATTTATAATTTGTTGACTTAAAGCAATTTCTGGTAGCATTATCAATATTTGCTTACCTTGCCTCAAATATTTAGCTAATAAATGAAAATAAACTTCTGTTTTACCTGATCCTGTTACTCCCTTAATAATTGATGGTTTATCTGATTGACTTAATAGATAAAGTGCCTTTTGTTGATCTATTGAGAGGGGTGGTAAAGTAAAATCTTTATTTAATTCTTGATGTTTTATTTTTATAGGTTGCTCAGCAATATCAATTGGTAAAACCAACTTTGCAATTGAACCAAGCTCTACCATGTAATAATTAGCAGCCCACTTAATTAGCGATAATATCTCTTGATTAAGTTTAAATTCAAGTGGTACTTTCTGTTTAATAGATTTGATTTTGTTATATTTCTCTGAAACTTCAATATCTAACTGCCAGACTATACCAGTTAATTCCTTATTTCTAAAAGGAACTATTACTAAATCCCCTATAGCTAATTCTAATTCATTTGGAATTGAATAATCTAATGGAAAAAGATTAGCTAATGGCAATAATATTTTAGCAATTTGCATTAAAATTCATTTTTATACTATTTTATCATATTAAGCTATATAGTCATTGGGGCTAGGAACAATACCTATAAGTAATATACAAGCGACGAGTGGCAACGTCCCTAACTTCCCATTAATTGACTATACATTATTTTTTCAATGCACTAATAGGTAATTGCATAAAATTAATCAAATGGTTTAACAATAACCATAATAACCGCTATGATCATCAATAATGCCGGCACTTCATTGACCATACGATAAAATTTCTCAGAATGATTATTTTTTCCATCAACAAAATTCTTTCGCCATCTAGATAATAAACCGTGAAAAATAGTTATGCCTAAAACTGCTGTCATTTTTATATAAAACCATGTTCCTAAAGCTACTAACCCATATATATAACTATTGATTATACCTAAAGTATAGGTACTTATCATAGCAGGATTCATGATTATTCTGAGTAACCTACTTTCCATTAACTGAAATGTTTTATCAGATTCACTCCCTACCGCAACTCTAGAATGATATACATATAATCTTGGCAAGTATAATAAACCCACCATCCAAGAAATTGCCGATATAAGATGGAATGCTTTAAACCATAAATAATAACTAGCCATTAATATTATCTCCTGTTACTTAATTTTTTAAATTCCTGAATTGAATATACAAGGACACATAGTAAAATTACCAGGACATATTTTCTTGTTAATTGAACTACATATCAAGTTTTTCGTTTCTTCTCCACAATCAATTAAATTTGATATCATCTTAGTTAGACTATTAATAAATAATTCATTTACCCCCACAGTGGGAGTTCTAATATATTCTATCCCATATTTGTCAGCTATTTTTCTATATTCAATATCTAATTCTACTAATGTTTCAACATGCTCTGATACAAATGCTATTGGAACTATTATAAGAGGTTTATTTTCTTTACCAGCTATTTCAATTTCATCCTCTGTGTTAGGTTTTAACCATTCCACCGGACCAACACGGCTTTGATAAGTTATTTTATAATCTAAATTATCTATGTTAAGATTAGACACTATATTTTCTACAGTTTTTTCAATTTGCCATTGATAAGGATCACCTGCTTTTATTATTTTTGTAGGTAATCCATGAGCTGAAAATAATATGCGAAAAATATCTTTGTTTTTTAACTTTTTTAATGATTTTTTTATTAACAGTAAGTGAGATTTAATAAATTGATCATCAATGGGATAACAACAAATAGTTTTAATTGGTATATCTAAATTTGAATGTATATTTTTTTGGAAAGAAGATACAAAATCTTTAATCGAAGATCCAGTAGTAGTACTAGAAAAATGTGGATATAATGGTAATAATATTATTTCTGAAGGATTATATTCATTTATTCTTCTTACGGCTTCTTCAGAATTAGGAGAAAAATGACGCATTGCTATAAAAACTCTAAAATCATCATTTATAGTATTTTTTAACTTTTCTATAATAGCATATTTTTGAGATTCTGTTTCCTGTAAAATAGGTGACTTATTACCTATTAGAGAGTATATTTTTTGAGATTTTTTATTCCTGGTAATTGATATTATTTTAGCAATAATAAATCTCAGAGGATTTGGTAGATTAATAATCGCTCTGTCATAAAATAAATTAAATAAGAACTGCTTAACTGAGCTTAAACTCTCTGGTCCACCAAGATTAAAAAGTACAATAGCTACTTTTTTTTGAGAGATTTTAATATCCAAATTTTCTGACATAATTAACTAAAAACTCAACATTTTCAACTGGTGTATTTGGTAATATACCATGTCCAAGATTAAATATAAAGTTCTTTTTTTTAAAATTTAAAATTATTTTACTAACTTTTTCCTCAATAATCTCTTGATTAGTAAGTAATATAAAAGGATCTAGATTACCTTGTACAATAATTTTTTCGCTCCATAATTTCATAGAACTAACCGGTACAAATTGATCCACCCCAATAACATCTACACCAGTATTATTAATATATTTTTCATATAAAAGCCCAGAACCTCTTGGAAAACCTATAATCGGTAAGTAAGGAAATTGTTCTTTTAAAGCTATTACTATTTTTTTTGTTGGTTGTATAACAAACTGGTCATATTCTGTTTCTTCTAATATCCCTGCCCATGAATCGAATAATTGTACTAAGTCCGCTCCAGCTCTTACTTGTCCTATTAAGTGGATAATAGTCTTCTCAGTGATAAAGTCTAGAAGTTCTTGTGCTAAATTATTATTTTCATAAATAAATCTTTTACTTGTCTCAAAATTTTGTTTACCTCTTCCTTCAAGCATATAAGTCATTACCGTCCATGGACTACCGGCAAAGCCTATTAGTGCAGTATCAGTTGGCAAATTTGCTTTAATTTTATTTATTATCTCATAAACTATATTTAATTTTTCACTAGAATTTTCTTTAAGATATTTAAAATCTTCTTTTGATTGAAATTTACGTAATATTGGTCCTATATTTTCTTCAAATTTAACATCCCAGCCTAGTGCATCAGGTAAAACAAGAATATCAGAAAAAACTATAGCTGCATCAAAATTATATCTTCTTATGGGTTGTAAGGTAACTTCTACAGCCTTATTAACATCATAACATAAATTTAGGAAACCACTAACAGTTTTTCTTATTTTTTGGTATTCAGGTAAATATCTACCAGCCTGACGCATTAGCCAAATTGGAGTATAATTATTATTTTTCTTAAAAGTTTGTAATATCTGGTTCATAAATATAGTCCATATTAATCTATATAGTTATATAGTATTTTTTTAGTTGTTGTAGAGATTGTTTATATGTAGATATATTATATATACACGTAGTTATACACATTTTTTATTGTTAAATTACTTAGTATAATATATTGATTGTAATTATTACTCACATTATTTATATAATTATTTTTTAAGTGGATAATTATAGTAATTTATGTGTTTAAAGTTAGGAAACGTGATGGATATTGGATATCTAGCATTTTACACACAAAATTATCCACAAAGTTATTCTTTGTATTTTATAGGTTATTAACCTCTTGATACATGATATATATACCTAATTACTGGTTAATTTTAATATAAATATTAAAGTATGAATAAAAAATTATCCACAAATACTAATAAGTTATGAACAAGCTAGTTATTCACTTGGTTTCAGACTCTTCAGTACAAGCAGTTAAGCATGCAGCTCATACTGCTTTGTCACAATTTAGTAAAATTGAGTCAAAATTATATCATTGGCCAATGTTAAGAAATGTAGAATTGTTGAATGAGGTTTTGAGAAAAATTAAAATGAAGCCAGGCTTGGTATTATACACTATTTTAGATTATGAACTAAGAAGAAATTTAACTAAATTTTGTTATGATTTGAAAATTCCTTGTATTTCTGTCGTAGGTAGAATCGTAAAAGAAATTTCAGCTTTTTTAGGTGTAGAAACAGAAGGAAGTTTAGTTTATGATTATGAATTTGATGAAAGTTATTTTGATAAAATTTATGCTATTGATTATACATTTAGACATGATGATGGTCAGATGACTAGTGAATTAGACGAAGCTGATATTATTCTGGTTGGTCCTTCTAGAACCTCAAAAACACCGACTTCTGTATATTTAGCATATAATGGATTTAAAACGGCAAATATACCTTATATACATGGTTATCCATTTTTAGATATTTTAGGAAATGTAACAAAACAACTTATAATTGGTTTAGTTATTGATCCAGCTAGATTGATTGAAATAAGAGAAACTAGAATGCATTCTTTACAGATAAGTGATAATACTAGCTATACTAATTTTAAAGTAGTCCAGGAAGAATGTATGCAAGTAAAACAAATTTGCGAACAACAAGGATGGTCGGTAATTGATGTTTCAAGAAGATCTGTAGAAGAAACTGCTTCTGTGATTATGAAACTTTATTATGATCGTAACAAGTCTGTTTTTAAAAAATAGATTATAATATTTTTAAGCAAATTTAAAGCAGTCGTTTACAATGGGAGTTTTAATCCATATAATTTGTTAAAATAAATTTTGAATTTGAATAAGTTCTATAGCTAATATATGATAATTAAAAATTAAGGGACTATGACAAGTAATATAACAGATGATTCTTTTGATAAAGAAGTTTTACAATCTACTGATCCTGTATTAGTTGATTTTTGGGCTGAATGGTGTGGACCATGCAAAATGTTGACCCATATTCTTGAAGAATTGAGTAAGGAATTGGTAGGAAAGGTAAAAATTGTTAAAATGGATATAGAGCAAAATCCTAATATACCTTCAAGTTTAGGTATCCGTGCTATACCTACTATGATTCTATTCAAGGATGGCAAACAATTAGCTACTAAGACTGGATTATTTCCTAAAAATTCTATTGAAGAATGGATTGATTCTTCAATAAAAATGTAAATCATGTTTTTAGTATATGACGTCTAAACTAGTATCTATAGAAATAGTTGATGGTTTTGTTGAAGGAATCAACAATCAACAAAGAGTAGAAAGATTAAGGAGTTTTCTTATTAAAGGTGGTAGTATTTTTCCTTCGTCAATTCCTATCTTAAATAATATAAATTTTTCCTGTAAAACAGGTGAAAGAATTGCCTTTATTGGTAGTAATGGTTCTGGAAAAAGTTCTTTGCTTAAGGTAATTGCTGGAATTTATCCATTAAAATTTGGAACAGTTAAAGTTCATGGTGATTTTGCCGCTATCATTGAGACTGGCATAGGATTTGAGTTAGAACAAACTGGCAGAGAAAACATTAAAATGCTTATGCTTTATAATAATATGTTAAGTAGATACAGTAAAGAATTAGAACAAGAGATTATAATTTTTTCTGAACTAGGTAGTAAGATAGATTTACCAGTAAAAAATTATAGTTCTGGTATGTTATCAAGATTAGCTTTCTCTGTATCGGTTTTTCAAGATGCAGATATTCTTTTGCTAGATGAAATTTTTGCTACTGGTGATAGTTATTTTGTTGAAAAATCTACTAATTTTATGAAGAATAAGTTACAAAATATACCAATTCTAATATTAGTAAGTCATCAGGAAAATATTATTAGGGATAATTGTAATAGATGTATATTATTAAAGGAAGGTAGTATTATCGCGGATGGCAATCCAAGTGAAATATTAGAAATTTATAATAGTGGGAATTACTAATGTTAAAGTATTTTTTTTCCAAAAAATACTGGTTGGCAGTAATATTATTAACCCAAGCTTCTATATCTCGTCAAAATAAAGATTCTTTCTTGGGTTCATTATGGGGTTTAGTTCAGCCTTTTGTCTATATAATAACTATTTCATATTTTGTTGGATTTTTACTTAAACAACCAAGAGAAACAATGATTATGAATTTAGTTGGAGCTATACCATTATGGACTTTTATTACTACTAGCTTAAATATATCATCAAATTCATTAATTAGTCGTAGTGGAATTATAAAAAAGATCATAATTTCTAGAACTATCTTTCCTATATCGGATAGTTTGGCACAAGTTTATACTCTAGTTTATTCATTTGCATCTATGTATATAGCTTTTATCATCTTATATCCTGAAAGACTTAGTGTAAATATATTTTTTGTGCCAATTCTTGTCTTACCGTTAATTATTTCTGTATGTAGTAGCTCTATTGCCTTTGCATTTTTAACCCCATATATACGAGATGTTCCTCAAATTTTAAATCTAATTTTTAGTGTTGTATATTGGAGTATACCAATAGTGTATCCATATTCTATGGTACCAGAATCAAAAAGGATACTCTTTGAAATTAATCCTATTTTTCTTGTTATAAGACCAGTTCAATTCCTAGTAACAGAAGGAATACTGCCAGATGCATTCATGATTATCAAGTCTATTATTGTAGCTGTTATTGTTACCTTCTTTAGTTATATTAGTTATAGGTTTTTTGCTAAAAATGTCATATATTATGTATGATACTTTTTAACATGGTTAAAAATAGATTTTTTTGTAGGTCAAATTTCAGGATTTTTGTCTGAGAAGTGACATATGAGTTACATACGAAATGGTTATTAGGACTATAAAAAACCCTGAATGCCTGATAAGTACTTGGTGGGCGGTAGTGGACTCGAACCACCGACCTTTACGATGTCAACGTAATGCTCTAACCAACTGAGCTAACCGCCCTTATTTTCTCCTGCTTTAATTTTATACTTAAAGCAACAAAATATTCAAGTAACATGTCTAATCTATAATAGCCCTAATTTCAAGTTTTATTTGCATTATTTTAAATATTCAGCTAGAATCTGCCATAAAATTATAAGTAAATGACCTTAAAATCTCAAGCTTTGGATATCTGCAATAATTTTGTAGTGGCACTGGATGGTCCAGCGGCATCAGGTAAAAGTACAATTGGACGAATGTTAGCACAAAAACTTGAGCTCACCTATTTTCAATCAGGTATTGTATATAGAAGCCTTGCTCTTTCTTGTATAAAGCAAAAAATTGATCTTACTGATATAAATAGAATAATTGAATTATCTAAATCCACGGAATATATAAAAAATTCAGAACTTGATAGTGAGGTTGTAGGTAATATAGCCTCACAGGTTGCCGTTATACCGGAAGTAAGAAATAATCTGGGAATATATTTGGTAAAATTAATAAAAACAATTCCTAGAATTGTAATGGAAGGTAGAGATATTGGAACAGTAGTGGCACCGAAGGCTGATTTAAAGATTTTTATTAAAGCAGATATTGTTATTAGAGCAAAAAGAAGGTATAAAGAACTGCAAAAGAAAGATGGAGAATGTCTTTTTGATGTAGTTCTAAAGCAACTGGAAACGAGAGATAAAAGAGATATAGAACGTGATATCGCTCCGTTAACTGTCTCTCCAGGAACTTTAGAAATTGATACTTCTTATCTATCACCAGAAAAAGTGATTGATAAGATTATGGAGTTTATTTTAGTTAGGTAATATCAACATATTTTATGTGCAATAGGTTGTTTTATCTACATTTATTAACCATTCATAGTTAATTTAGTTGGATTTGCTGATCAGTGTGATAGAAGTGAAACCTAAATTTAGGTCAACATCTAAGCAACTCGCTCGATTAAATTCAAATCAATTAACTATATTTATTATACTAGGTGGCACAACTAGTATTAGAGAATAATATGCAAAAAATTAAGAAAAAATTTGTTTCCCAACTTGCAGAAATTAGCCTTCAATCTCATGAAGATTTTGCACAAATGCTTGAAAGCATAAGTACTAGCCATATAAAAGAAGGTACTGTTGTCAAAGGTCAAGTAGTAGGTATCGCCAAAGGAATTATCATAGTTGACGTTGGCTTAAAGAATGAAGGTAGAGTTCCGGTAGAAGAATTTGCCTTGGCTAGTAATCAACCTTTACCAGAAGTTGGTGATATAGTTGATGTATATATTGAGAAAATTGAAGGTCGCAATGGTAGAACTATATTAAGCCGTGAAAAAGCTATTAGAGAAGAATCATGGGGACATTTAGAAATTGCATGTGCTCAAAAGCAGTTTGTGGATGGTGTAATATTTGGGCGTGTTAAAGGTGGATTTACCGTTGATGTATCAGGGGTTGTTGCTTTCTTGCCTGGAAGTCAGGTAGATGTTAGACCAATAAAAGATATTTCTTCGTTAATGGGTATCAAGCAGCCATTCCAAATTTTAAAAATGGATAAGAAACTTGGTAATATTGTAGTTTCTAGAAGAGCCATACTTGAGGAATCAAGATCCGAGGCTAGAGATGAAATGTTATCGAAAATTAAGGAAGGGATAATATTAGATGGTACAGTAAAAAATATCACTGATTACGGTGCATTTATTGCTTTAGGTAGTTCAGGTAATGTAGACGGTCTATTGCATGTTACTGATATTTCATGGAGCAGAATAAATCACCCTTCAGAAGTTTTATCTCTAGATCAAAAAGTTAAGGTTATAGTTATAAAATTTAATGAAGAAACTAAGAGAATTTCACTTGGTATGAAGCAACTTGATCATAATCCATGGCAAAGTATAAAAGAAGAATTTCCGGTTGGTACGATAATGACCGGTAAAGTAACAAATATTTCTGATTATGGAGTATTTATTGAGCTAAAAGATGGTATTGAGGGTCTTGTACATTCAAGTGAAATTAGTTGGGTGAAATTAAATCAGCATCCTAAAAAAATGCTTACTATCGGTCAAGAAGTGCAATTCACCATTTTAGAAGTTGATACTGATAAACATAGAATATCTTTAAGTATTAAACAATGTCAAGATAACCCCCTTATTGAGTTTGCTAAGCTTAATCCAATAGGTAGTATAATTAAAGCTCCAATACGGAATATTACTGACTTTGGTATGTTTGTAGCACTTGATGATAACATTGATGGCATGATTCATGAAACGGATATAAGCTGGGAAGGTAATGGTACTGAATTGTTAAAAACATATAAAAAGAATGATCAAATAGAATGTAAGGTTTTATCAATTGATATTGAAAAAGAACGTATAAGTTTAGGTATTAAACAATTAAGTGAAGAGATGCAGCAAGATGAATTTGAGCTGTACAAAAAAAATATGATCGTTACTTGCTTAGTCACTGCAGTTCAAGATGATAGAATAGAAGTGGCTTTAGACGATAAAGTATCGGGCTTTATCAAGAAGGCTGATCTTTCTAGTGAAAAAACCGAACAAAAAACTGAAAGATTTGCCCCTAATGACAGAATTGATGCAAAAATCATCACCATTGATAAAGCATCTCGTAAAGTTACTTTATCAATAAAAGCCCTTGAAATAGACAGGAGAGAAAAAGCTATCAAAGAATATGGTTCTGCTGATAGTGGTGCTAGTCTAGGAGACATACTTGGAGCAGCTCTTGACGATAGTAAAGATGATAGTAAAAAACAATAATGGTGTATTAATAACAGACTTTTTGCATAAGGCTACTAGGTGTTTAGTCCCAGGGTATAATGGAGTATATTATAAAGAATTACCATCAAGAGAGGAATTATGGGACAAATATTACACGGCTGTGCCAAAATGACAGAGGCAATAAGTTTTGCAATCCAAAGTAGTCAAGAGAGCTTAAAGAGGTTTAGCAAGAAAATATTCTATTAATCCTAAAACAGTTGCTAAGTGGAAGAAACGAACTACATTACAAGATAGTTGTATGGGTTTCAAAGAACCATCTTCTACAGTATTAATTTCTGAAGAAGAAGCTATGTGTATAGTATTTCGTAAACACTTATCTTTTCAGTTTAGCAAAGCGTTACTTTAGTAGTGACGAAGCAATTTAAGAAAACGAGTGGGTTTACTTCATTTCAGCAAAGCTACTGTCGCAATGACGACGTAATGCTATTCGGGTTAGCTTGTAGCCTACAAAACCATAATTAGAATTACGGTATGACACTTGTTCTTGGTTTAAATTCCGGTTTAGACTTTGTTGATTTAAACAATTTACAAGGTCTAAAAAAATTAGATGAAATTTTTTTAAATTTCCTGTGTAGTCATAGTTATTCTCTCTATCAAACTATTTTATCATTAAGAACTAATCCTGAGCAAGTTGATCAGAAATATTATTCAGATTTTTTATTAGAAATTTCACCTATTTTTGATGATTTTCTAGCTGAATTATTTGATATCGAGCAAGAAATAGCAAATATAAGACTTAGCCATCAAGAGTTTGATATAATTTACGAATGTAAGAGAAAATTTGTTCAGCGTGTTGCAGTAAAAAAATATCCTTATGAGAAATTACAAGAGATTGATTTTGCTAGTGTATCAAATTCTCTAGAAAAACTTTTGAAAGTAGGATGTCACCCTTGTGGTATGTGTCATCCTGCTTTGGTACGGGAACTAGATTTCCACCTATGCGAGAATGACAAAAGTGATTTTACGAATAAGTTTGCTCGTCAAGTAATGGAATGGCAATTAGATGCTGAAAAATATGCTTCTGAGTTAGATATAGCAGCAAAATATGCGGCTTTTATGGTTTACAATAATGTTGAAAGCCAATTATTTTCTCTACCCCAAAAAATAGATAAAGATAATCTAATAGACCATGAAAAAGTCGCTAAGTATAGAAACAATGCAAGAATAGGATTTGATTATTTAGATTCTACGTCCAATCTAGATGTAGTTTTAAATAATACTCATTATTGTATCTATTGTCATAAACAGGAAAAAGACTCATGTTCTAAAGGGTTATTATCAGCAATATACTCAAATCAGAAGAGTATGCTGTCAAAGTCAGGATGTCCGCTGAAGCAAAAAATCTCTGAGATGAATTATGTAAAATCAAAGGGATTTAATCTAGCTGCCCTTGCTATTATTATCATTGATAATCCAATGGTAGCTGCTACTGGTCACAGAATTTGTAATGATTGTTCCAATGCTTGCATCTATCAAAAGCAACAAGCTGTGGATATTCCTCTTGTTGAATCTAATATCTTAGAGACTACTCTGCTTCTGCCTTATGGGGTAGAAATATATTTATTACTTACCAATTGGAATCCGCTTAACATTTTTGCTCCTTTACCAAATCTTCCAACTAATTATAAGGTTTTAGTAGTTGGTCAAGGACCAGCTGGCTTTAGTTTAAGTCATTATTTATTACGGGATGGGCATGATGTAGTAGCCATAGATGGTTTAAAAATCACCCCATTGCCTTTTGATGTTAACCAACCTATTAAATATTGGTCTGATTATAAAAAAAACTTATCAGAGAGAATACCAGGAGGCTTTGGCGGAGTAGCTGAATATGGTATTACTCCAAGATGGGATAAAAATAATTTGACGATATTACGTCTGATGTTACAAAGAAATAGTCGGTTTAAGATTTTTGGTAGTATAAGCCTGGATAGCAATATAACTATGGAGCAGGTATACCATTTGGGATTTGATCATGTTGCCTTGTGTACTGGGGCTGCTAAACCCAAAATCGTTGAGATGAGAAATTTTCTTGCAAAAGGTGTTAGAACAGCTTCCGACTTTCTAATGACCTTGCAATCAGGAGGAGCTTTTTTAGAGCAATCTATCACTAATTTACTTATCAGGATGCCTATTATCATTATTGGTGGTGGATTGACCGCTATTGATGCAGCAACTGAAAGCTTAAATTATTATAAATTACAAGTAGAAAAGTTTCTAAAGAACTATCAGTTATCAGTTGTAAAGAATGGTAAAAAGCACACAGAGCAACATTGGACAAATGAGGATAGATTAATAGCTGAAGAATTTATTTTGCATGCAAAATTATTTAAGCAAGCACAAACTAGACCATCTATCAAGCAAATCCTAGACAAATTAGGCGGAGTAACAATTTGTTATAGGGGTAAATTAAAAGATTCTCCTGCCTATAAGTTAAACCCTGAGGAAGTGATGTATGCTATGGGGGATGGTGTAAAATTTGTTGAGGATATGATACCTTTAGGTATTGATGTTGATCAGTACAACTATACCCAATCGATAGAATTTGATAATTTAGGTGTAAGAAAAAAATTTAAGGCACGAACTGTACTGATGGCAATAGGTATCGATAAAGAGGTAGTAAATAATCATTTAGAAGATAATATAACATATTTTGGTGATTGTAATCCTTTATACTCTGGAAGTGTGGTTAAAGCCATAGCAAGTAGTAAAGAGGGATATAAAAATATCGGAGAAAAACTTACCAAAAATAGTCCAATTTTTCCTGGTAGTTATATAGATTTCTTTGCTAAACTAGATTATCTATTAACGAGTCGTATTGAAGAGGTTAATATTCTATCTGATAAGATAGTAGAGCTTGTAATACATTCTCCTCTTGCTGCTAAGAATTTTCAACCAGGGCAATTTTTCCGTTTGCAAAATTATTCTAGTGATATTGCAAAAATTATTGAACCTTTGGCTATTGCTGGAGCTTATGTTGATTCAAAAAATGGGTTAATTCATTTGATAGTTTGGCAAAGTGGTAAATCGAGTAATTTATGTAGATATTTATCGAAAAATGAGCAGGTAGTACTAATGGGACCTAATGGTAAGCCAACTGAGATATTGAAAGATAGTAATATAGTTCTTATTGGAGGAGGGGTTGGAAATGCTGTTTTATTCTCAATAGCCAAGGCTCTTAAAAATAATAATTGTAAAATTATATATTTTGCTGGTTATAAAAATTTACAAGATAGATTTTATCAAGAAAAAATTGAAGAATCAGCTGATATAGTAGTTTGGTGTTGTGAAGAGGGGATTTTATCAAAAAATCGGTCGAAAGATATTAGTGTTAAGGGTAATTTGCTGTATGCTATAATGGGGTATTGTTCTCTCTGGGAGAATTTGGCTATAGATAGGATAATAGCCGCCGGTGTTTCAGAAATGATGCAAGCTATAAGAGATAAAAAAGATGATTTTTTTGGTAAAAAACCCCAACTAATAGTAAGCATTAATTCTCCTATGCAGTGCATGATGAAAGGCATTTGTGGGCAATGTATTCAAAAAATTACAGACAAAAATAGATATATTTTTACTTGTGCCTGCCAGGAGCAAGATGCAAAAATAGTCGATTTCATAGGGCTTAAGAGTCGTTTAGAACAAAATTCTCTGCAGGAAAAATTATAGTTAATTTTTCCTTATGGTATATAGAGTTTGTCCGCAAACTAAAATTAATTGGAATGAAAACGTGATTTTTTTGGCTATGAGTTGATTACTTCTTGGTAGGATACTTACTTCTATTACTTAGCTTTTGGACAAGCTATGAAGAGTGGAAGAAAATTTCAACAAAAAATAATCACCAACTAGATCGACTTATACAAGAAGCCTCTTTTCAAAACTAGTCTCTAATCTTATATTGCTCCATCGTTAGGAGTAAAATTTTCTTGTTGATCAAAACTCTCAAGAGGACTAATAGCATCTTGCTTGTTGCTCCTTGCATAATCTTGTGCTTCAGATTCTGATCGTGCCACAATTACTGTTATGTTTGTGCTAAGATCAGCGTGCAACCTGACCTCTACCACAAATACACCTGTTGATTTTATTGGCTTGTTAAGAATGATATTTAAATGTGATATTAACTGTGAAGAAGCCTTAGATAAACTTTCGGCAATTTCTTTATTATTCACTGAACCAAACAACCGACCATCATCAGAAGACTGTCTAATAAAGACCAGTTCTTTACTACTTATGATATTATTAATAGCTTCTGCCTCAGATCTTATTTTTAGGTCTTTTTCCTCAAGATCATGTTTTTGAGTTTCTATGAACTGTTTATTAATCTCTGTTGCCCTAATTGCTAATTTCCTAGGGATAAGATAATTACGAGCAAATCCTTTTTTTACCTTAAGAATTTCTGCAATTTTCCCGAGCTTTCTTACGGGTTTAATCAAAATAACTTCCATTTTATTCCTCTGCTCAAACTTGAAACACAAAAGGTAACAATGCTAGAATTCTAGCAATTTTTATAGCGTTTTTCAGTTTTCTTTGTTTTTTGGCACATACATTGGTGATCCTGCTAGGTAGCATTCTGCCACCCCCCGATACAAATTTTATTAACAAGTCAGGATTCTTGTAATCAATTATTGGAGCATTTGCAATAGAGAGAGGGCAACCTTTACGTTTTCTAAAAAACACCCTTTTATTGGTTCTATCAGCCATTCTAGTCATTGACTTGGAGTCAGTAGCATCATTTTCAAACATTTTAATCTTTTCCAATTTTATTATATTGAGTCTTTATTAATTGTCACATCCACTATTTCTTCATGGTCTAAACTTTTACTTCTTAAAATCGGCGAAGGTTCAATACTTATTGAATCAACATTTATGTTAATAAACCTAATAATATTTTCACTTAACTTCATTTTCCTTTCCATTTCAGTTATCACTGAAAAGTCAGTTTTAAGTCCCATAAAAATATAATGCCCTTTTTTGTTATTACCAATTTTATAGGCTAAACTTCTTAAACCCCAATATTCAGTTTTAACAACCTCACCATTACTATCTTCAACAATTTTAGTAAAATCATCGGTAATTTTATCTACATCAGCAGACGAAATATCTTGCCGTATGATAAAAACTGATTCGTAAAAAGCCATATATAAGAATCTCCAGCTACAAAATAAAGTTATTTATAACAATAAAAAATATTTAATTCAAGTGTTATCTTTACTATAAGGCATAATTAATGAATCTACTAAATAATCTTTTGATTGCATAATTGCAACCGTTTTGCACGGACTGTAAACAAATAATTAAATTAGTAGACTTATGTTAATAAATTTAGTAGAAATTTATTAATTAATTCGATAATATTGCACTTTAAAAAGTTAAGTTTAATATCATTACAATAATTTACAATAATGTAATATTAGACTCTTGCATAACTAAATTATACTCTTTTGCTTTAGAATTGGTTTCGCAAAACTTTGGATATTGATGTACTTATGCTTAATAGCTGTATACGTTGTCTTAACTCCACCTTTTGTTTATGCTCCAATTTTTTAAATCATTTGGATATACAAGAGAAGAATTTAGTTATGCCTAAAATCTTCATTTAATTAGTATTTAAAATGTTTGATAAATTACCACCTAGAATTCTTATTATAGAATCAACTAAAAGCATTAACGCTTCTTTATCTAATGTTATAGAGAGAGCGTGGTTTAATCTTATTAGGGCTAATACAGTAGAAAAAGCTATATCTTTTTCTACTGTGAATCATCCTGATGTCATTATTATTGATTCGATAGTACAAGATAAAGTTGCTACAGATATAGCAATTACAATAAGAGAAATTGACGGCTTAGCGAAAGTACCAATAATTTTTTTGTTACACCCTGGAGAGTTTCCGTCTAACTATACTTTAGAAGATAGCAACTTTGTTGCTTGTCTCATTAAACCATTCACATCAGATCAATTAATGCTCTTAATAAGATCTTTATTAAGACGCTCTAATTTAATTCTACAAGATAAAGTTATAAAGTATAAAGAAGTAAGTATGGATCTTACCACTTATAAAGTAACTAATAACGGTAGGATAATTCGTTTAGGACCAACAGAATTTAAGATTTTACAACTTTTCATAAAATCCCCTAAAGTAATATTTTCTCGCCAAGATATTGTAAATAAAGTGTGGGGAAAGGATGCGGTTATTGATCTACGTACTATTGATGTACATATAAATAGAATAAGAGCATCTCTAAATAACAAAGACTCTGAAGTATTTATAAAAACTGTTCGTTCCATAGGGTATTGCCTTGATTTACCAGATATTCAGGATTAAAGTAAGAAATTTCTCATATAATTCTTGTAAAAGATATACAACTTGCAATTTAAAAAAATTGGTGTAATATTCTGAATACTTTAATAGACCTCTTGCATAACCTAATCTAATTGGTAATTTTATTGTCAAAACTCGTCTCCGTTCCTCACGTACATCTTAGTATGCTGCGGTACTCGACTTCGTTTTTCCTAAAAATTCCTCAATTATCTTTAGGTTATACAAGAGGTCTAATATATATAAGTACAAACCAATAGCTTAGTTGTTATGAAATCAGATAAAATTAAAAATACCTTCATTATACCATTATACATTATTATATTAATTATTGCAATACCGATACTAAGCGAAACTATTTATACTCCCTCACTTCCTAGCTTAGCCAAGGATTTAGCAATTAGTGCTAATTTAGCTGAATATACCCTTACTATTTATTTGTTTGGTTTTGCTGTTGGGGTTTTACTATGGGGTAACTTATCTGATTCTTATGGGCGTAAGCCTTGTCTACTTATAGGATTTTTAATTTATGCTTTATCATGCTACATTTGTTATCTAGCAGATAATATAAATATGTTACTAGCTGCAAGATTTATGCAAGCTTTTGGGGCTAGTGTTGGGTCAGTATTAGGACAAACCATAGTTAGAGATGCAATAAACCCGCAAGATCGTGGTAGGATATTCTCAACTATAAGTATTGCTATGGCTCTTGCTCCTGCTATAGGACCAATTATCGGTAGTTTGGTAATAAAATTTTATCATTGGTCAGCTGTATTTCTTGTATTAATCGTAATGGCAATATTAATTATGTTGTTAATATCAGCTAAACTTCCAGAAACTAACCAAAATCTAGAGGTTAAACGCTCGATTATTATATTGTATCAAGAATGTTTTAATAAAATGATCAGAGATATAAGATTGCTCGGTTTCGTATTTTTAATTGGAGCAGTGAATGGTATTACATATGGCTATTTTGCTGAAGCACCTTTTTATTTTATTTCAGGGCTAAATATGGCAACTTCATCATTTGGTATGATAGCATTATTTTCATGTATCCCCTCAATTTTAGGTGGGATGATATCTAAAAGGATGCACAAATTGCAAATAACATCTGACAATATTCTTTTTGTAGGTGTTAAGCTTATGTGCTTAGGAGCTATGCTATTCTTTTTATCTAGCTATTTTAGTTTAATTAATAAAGATGATGTAATCTGCTCTGTATTACAAACTTTATTATGGATGGGTATGATTAACACTGGTGCCATGATGGTAATGACCAATTGCTTTAGTCAAGCTTTGGAAAATTATGGTCAATTTGCTGGTACTGCTGCCTCACTTTCTGGTTTTATGTATTATGTAATTATCGCAGGTTTCACAATACTAATGGGATATATGCATGACGGAACATTGATACAATTACCATTATTTATACTGAGCATTGCAATTAGCATGATGTTAGTGTTTTATATTGCCATTAATAAGAAACAGATATAAGTCAATTCAGGGGAGGTTGGTGACCATAACTGTTAAAAGTTGAAAAGAGAGCTAAATTATAACTAAAGGTTGTGTATAAATATAAACTCAGGGTAATTACCATACAAACCCGTCATTGCGAGCTGATGTATCCCCACGAAATTGTTGCAAAATAATGCGAGTTGCCAATTAATTGATTTTAGTAAACCCTAGACTTCACAAGGTTTGAAGAACATTTAATCAGGTCAAAAAATGCAATAAATTCTCAAAATT
>CAJYDF010000050.1:0-16143 GCA_913698145.1 Sericostoma sp. HW-2014 | reverse complement strand
TTTAATAGGTGAGCGAGCAAAAGCTTCTAACCACTGACCTTTTTTAAATTCAGGAGAGACGTCACTAAATTTGCTCACTATATCTGCTGATTTTGCAATCTCTTTCATGTTATTAAGATTTTCCTTTATATTTTCTTTATAAAATATTCTTAATTCATCAAAGTTATTAATAGATATGTTTTCAAAGTTATTATCCTGGAGTCTTGCACTAACAGTTAGACCTTTTGGATCAAATCCAACTTTTTTCAATTCATCAACTTTTTGATCAACCATAGCCTCTATTTGCTGCTCATCTAACTGATGTATCATTTGCTCTAATGATTTACTATATTTTTCAATGCTAAATGATAAGTTACCTTGCCTAATAGCTTCAGTATATCCAACTCCATCATGGGAAAACATTTTATATGTTTCTTCGATCATAGAACCAAAATCTTGATGAAAAGTCATAAAAGATTTACCGTGATCTATTTTCACTACAGTTTTGCCGTCTTGTACCATCAAATTACCGGCATGGTAATCCCCTTCTCCTAACATATGACAAGCAGCAATGACTTTTTCAAATCCTTCCAATTTTTGTAAGTTTAAATCATTACCTCTAACTCTGGTCCGACCTAATAAACCAGAGAATTCTGAAAGTTGTACCACATTGTCAAAGAATTTGGAGCGGACGTAAAGTGAGTTTTTGTTGGCTTTATTAGGTACTACTAATTCCTCTTTAGGGGCACGATCATACAATAAAAACTGATACATAGAAGAACCTATTAACTCCTGTACACCGTCAGTTCTGTCTGATAAAGCTTGGTTATCCCACTTTTGTTTATCTGGAGTTAAACAATCCTTATAGCTTTTATAGAAATGTTTTAAAATAAAAGTATTACCTGTCTTATTTTCTTGAGCAATATATCCGGCAGATACACCAGCTTGCTTATTGCCCTTTCGTGAGAAACCACTCTGCTTTATAATTGCTCTATCACGTAACATAGATTCGAGTTTGTTTGTTCTAGGTGCTGGTACTGGTTTATTTTTTTTTATTCTAGGTACTTTACTTTCTTTAACTAATGCATCCATAAGAGGGATATCTATTATCTCCCTTATGTCTTGATTTTGCTCTCCAGGAAACATCTCTTTTATTATCTTTAATGTTTTACCTAAAATGTGTCCAGAATATGGAAAATTCTTCAATTCCTTTTTATACAAATTAATATTAGATTCTGATGGTTCTTGAGAAAGTGCTATTACACTATCGGCAATTTTTTCACATTTTTTAAGTAGTCTTTTATCTGGGTTTTTACCATCTACAATTACCATTTCTTTTAAAGCTTCAAATAGCTGATTGCGTAAGAGTATTTTAACTTCTTCATGATTTGCCATAGAGACCTATTTTTTTTTATTTGTAACTAATGGTTCATTATTAATCTAAGAAAACTTTTTGAAGAGATTTTTTTGCTAAATTTCCTTCAGTAAGAAAGTCCTTATTTAAATGAGTAATCTCATTATTCAATAATCTCGATTGTAAGTAATCACTAATTGCCTGGGTAAATTCACCAATTTTATTCCGAAAGAAATGATCGGCTCCTTGGATAAGCTTATAGTCAACAGTTATATGTTTCTGCTTAGACAATTTACCTACTAGTTCAAGCACTGATTCTTCTGACACTATACTATCTTTGTCACCTTGTATTACAAAGCCGGAAATAGGGCATTGAGATAAGAAGGAAAAATCATATTTATTTACTGGTGGAGATACCATAATAAAATTATTAATCTCTGGTCTTCTCATGATAAGTTGCATGGTTATCCATGCTCCAAAAGAAAAGCCTGCTATCAAATTTATACTACCACTAGGATTGTTAAGCTGTAACCAATCAAGTGCTGTTGCAGCATCGGTCATTTCACCAACACCATTATCAAACTCTCCTTGGGAACGTCCAACTCCCCGGAAATTAATTCTGAGTACTGTAAATCCATTAGACACTAATGTTTTATACACATAATAAACCACTTTGTTATTCATAGTGCCACCGTAAAGTGGATGTGGATGTAATACTAAAGCAAGTGGAGCTTTAGAATCACTAGATTTAGTATATAGTCCTTCAATCCGACCGGCAGGACCATTAAAAAAAACTTCAGCCATAATTATACACTATCATATATTACTTTATATCGATCACTAAGACAAATTAGTAAAAATTATAGCATGCTACTTGATATATTTCAAGCTAACTAAATACATTAATATGTTAATCGGGTTGGTTATATTTAATTTTACTAAATTTATAATAAGTTGTATTTTAGTAATTTAAACTATTAGTTGCTGTTTAAGTGAAAATAACAATCATTTTTATATTATTATTTATAATTTCTATAGCAAATAAGGTTTATGGATCAGCTTGGTTAATCGACTCAGGTAGGTATAGATATCTGGCTACTACTGCTACTATCGATAAAAATTCTGAAAATATTAAGCAAATAAGAGCCGATCTCTTTTTACAAATTCAGCGTAAACTAGCCCATTTAAGAGAACGTATCAAGTTGGTTAACAATTCATCAGCTCTGTATAATAAGTTATTTTGCCAAATTCAATCTTTAGAACGTAGCTCAAGAGAAATATCTTCATACCAAGATCAATTAATGAGAATTTTTGCTATCGAATATGGCATTAATAATAACCAAAATTTAGCTATTCAATTGCTTTATAAAGAAAATAAATTTCAGGGAAGTAATGATATGAACTACCTATCTAATAATAAAGAAATTGGTATATTTTATAAAATTAAGCTTTTTCAAAATATTCATCGGGTGGTCTCAGTTCAGCCAAGAATATACATAACTCAAGATGGGTGTGAGCAGCAATTTTCTTATGAATTATTATTGTTATCAGCAATATCCAAAAAAATTCGGACAATTTTAGGTGAAACTTCAGTATTTGCTCAAGGTATTTTGAGTTTTGGGCAGAACCTAAATAATCCATATGGCAAAAGAAGCCATTATAGTTTTTCCATGTCTAAGGGAGTTGAATTTCAAAATGGCATTATGTTAGTGAGCTTTACCAAATATTATAATAGAAGAAATTATGGTAATATTTATAATAAAACTTTATATAAGCAATTTTCAATTGCAAAAAAGATTAAGTTTGGTAATCTAAAGAAAAATAGTATAACAACACAAATAGGGTATTTTTCGGATAAAAGCCTGATTAAACAGCGTTATAAAATATCGGGAGTAATATTTTCAATATGGATGGATATATAAGGAGCCTGAATATAGAATTTTTAGATATTCTAGCAAAAGAACAGCTAGTTACTGATTTACAAATATCTCATATTAAGCTCAAATTAGCTGAGAATGATTTTTTTAACACGATAATCGAAGAAGGGATTATTAATAATGAGATGATTATAGAAATTTTATATAAGTATAAACTATTACCACTATTAAGTGTCCAGGAATCTCAGGTTAAGATTTATGATTACTCAAAAATTGATCAATATGTCAGAAATGGTTATTTCATTTATGAAAATGATGAAAGTAATGAGGTGCTTGCTATAAATGACCTAGCCTATTTAGGAAAGTTATCAGCCATACATTATAACGTGCAAATTAAGTTGGTTAGAAAGAATGATTTTTATCAATTACTTGAACAAAATTTTAGTCATTTGAATATCATAAAATCCAAATATTTTCTTGAATTTCTCTCATTATACATGATAGCAAAAAACATCAATTACACTAAGTCAATTATCATATTTTTTTTGATATATTTTGCCATATTACTTAATTTTAAACATCTTTTTCATATAATTAATATTATCTGCTATTTTTCACAAAATATTTTAAAAATTATACTATTTAACCAAGCAGCAATTACGCCAGATACCATATTTAAAATTAGTGATCTATATTCCAATGATTCCCTACCTATTTATACTATCTTACTCCCATTATATCAAGAATCAGGCAAACTAAAGTCAATAATTAGTTGTATCACTAATATTAATTATCCTAAGCATAAATTAGATGTCAAAATCATTGTTGAAGCAGATGATTATTTAATGATCAAGGAAAGCATTCTATATGAATTACCCTCTTATATACATTTGATTAAAGTACCATTTACTCTACCTAGAACTAAACCGAAAGCTCTTAACTATGCCATGCAATATTGTAAAGGAAAATATGTAGTAATATATGATGCGGAAGATAGACCTGATACTGATCAACTCCTTAAAGCAGTAATAGCCTTTGATAGTTTACCAAAAGAATATGTCTGTTTGCAAGCTAAACTTAATTTTTATAATGAGAATGAAAATTTACTCACTAAGCTTTTTAGTATAGAATATTGCTTATGGTTTAAATATCTTCTGAAAGGCTTAAGTTTAATGAACTTACCGGTGACTCTTGGAGGAACTAGCAATCATTTTAAGGTTGATGCTTTACAAAAAATAGGCTTCTGGGATGCTTATAATGTTACTGAGGATGCTGATTTAGGGATTAGGCTATATTCATTTGGCTATAAAGTTCATATGATCGATTCTTATACTTTAGAGGAATCGCCTATAGATATTATCAATTGGATAAATCAAAGGTCTCGTTGGATAAAAGGATTTATCCAAACATTTTTGGTATTCCTTGCCCAAAAAGACAAATATAAAAGGTTTAAATTCTATCAAATAATTACTATTTTCATTTTTATTGGTTTTTCTTCTTATGGTTTTTGTTGTGTACCATTTCTAATAATAACTATTAAAATTAATAAATTGGCTGTAGTTAATTATTTATGGATAGTTAATAGTTTTTTTGCTTTTTCATACCTTTATGGCAGTGCTTTTTTTATTTTACTAAGCAAAAAAGGCAAAATAACTAATTTTCGAGTATTAGATGTTGCTGCCTTGTTAGTATGGCCTTTGTATTTTTTGCTACACACGATAGCAAGTTACAAGGCTATTTGGCAGATTGTTTTTATGCCCTTCAAATGGGATAAAACTCAGCATGGGATTAGCACCCTAGACCTTGAATAGAGCTATATAGCTAACCCGAATAGATTTTTGATATTATTAAGTTCCTAAATGTCATTGCGAGAAGGTGTAGCCTACGAAGCAATCCAGAAAAGTAATTAGAAATGGATTGCCACGCCACCTACGGTGGCTCGCAATGACGCTTGGTGAGTAGATTGCTTCGTTGCCACTAAAGTGGTTATTCACAGAGCCTAATAGACGTTTGTAAACTTTGAGTACTCCTGTTTTAGCTATAGAACTTAACATGCTGTAATATATTCCTTGCAGCCTCACTAGCAGAGAGATTTGTAACATCAAACTCAAATAAATTAGGATGAGAAATTTGAATTAATGGATATTCTGGATAAACATCTTGTACACCGATTGATTTATAACGAAGCAGCCTATCTAGATGTTGAATTCTCTTAATATTTTCTTCTTCTGAAATTAGTAATTTTACTGGAATAAACACAGAACTACGATTTATTGCTAGCTGTTGTACTTGGTTAAAAAGTTTACGATCACCATCAACTTCATACAGACAATTGGTAAGAACATAATTATTACTAATTTCTTGGCTTAAAAAATTAAAAATACCATCTCGTATAAGTCTAATTGCATCCCAAGCAAATTCTGGAATAGGAGTTAATCCATTATAATTTAGTAGTGAAAAAATAGGATTATTGATATGTTGGTTATCACATATACTATAACCAGCCCTTGCTATTTCTTTTGCTATAGTATACTTTCCGGTTCCTGGTTTTCCTATTAGATAGATAATAATAGTAGCCACTTTGTTGATCTCACTTCTTCAAATTTTCTGCAGTACATATAAGAACATTACCATCAATTTGTATTATGCGAAGCGTTTCTCCTTTATACGCTGATTTTACAGAATCTTTGCTGAGTTTGGCATTCATAATCGTTCCTGACCACAATACCTGTCCCTTTTCTCCTACTAAGAGTTCATTACTATATACTTGTACTTCCTGACCGAACATATCAGAATACTCGTATTTACCATATTTCTTGCCAACATAGAATTTTAATGGATACCATAAAATAATTAACCATATAAAAGAAGCAAAACCAAAAATTATATACTGGTATTTTAAAAGATTCGGATAATTACTCAATATTATTGCATTGGATATTCCACCTAAACCCAAAAATAAAAAACCAACATTTGGAATATTAGCGAATTCTATAATTATACAAATAATGCCAGCGATCAGCCACCATTCTACTATTGAAACTTCAAAGATGCTCATTATGATACCTTCAATTAATCTTCGATTCTGAGGTTATTAATTAAGACAATTCCTACTATAACTCCTGGTTAAACAATTGTAAACAACCATATCCTATCTCATCAAAAACAGGAATATTATAATTATTAAAAAATAAAGAAATACACAAAATGACTAGAATAATAACGAATGGAATGATAATAAGCTAAGTTTACTTTGAAATAATTTTAGTTGGTTCAAGCAATTATCATTTAGTCATGAACAAATGTCTTTAAAAACATTATAACATTAGCTATATCTTGAGGCTTATTTAAACCAGCAAAAGACATCTTTGTTCCAGGTATATATTGGCTAGGTTTATGCAAAAAATGAAATAGACTTTCTTCATCCCATATTCCTCCTTTGCTAGATAGAGCAGTTGAATATTTATAATTCTCTGCTTTAGCTTTTTCCGTCCCAACGATATTCCATAGATGTGGTCCAACCTTATTAGCTTTACTATTGTCAAAGGAATGGCACATTAAGCATTTTTTTGCTATTTCCCTTCCCGCCTCAGCATTAGCAGTTTTCATCAATTCCTCTATATTCACTGGTGCTTCCGCAATCGCATTCGCATCAGATCCATTAGGCGAATCTTCTGTTACTTCTACTTTGTAGCCTCGAGATTCAGGATGTAAAACTGGCTTATACAGAATATCTGTTATAAACCCTACCATCATTGCAATTAAACTTGCTAATAAAATAGAAGCAGCAATTTTATTTAACTCTATTCCAGACATATTTTTAGTGTCGTCTCCGTAGAGAGAATATGTATTACCATAAGATAGTTTTGTACTGGAGCGGGTGAAGGGATTCGAACCCTCGACTTCGACCTTGGCAAGGTAGCGCTCTACCCCTGAGCTACACCCGCTTTTAAAACACTGCAAATGGAAAAATAATTATTTTTATTCCAAATTGAGGTAAAAAGGCTCACTTGTACGAAAACAAATCATAAATATAGGATATACTATAAAAAGATCAAGAAGAAATAACATCAAAAAAAATTTAAATGTTATTCATGATCCTGCACCGAAACAGGGATGACATTAAAACCATAGATATTTATCTTAAAATAATATAAAAATATCTTGCTTAAAAACACTAAATCAACTAAAAATCATTACTTTAATATTAATTAATTTGGAACAAATTATGGGTCAAAAAAACAATCCTAATGATGGTTTGTCAGAGAATCAAACAAATGATATTAACTATGATGATTTTCCTTATGAAAGTTTTCCTTTTGCTTATACAAGACCAGAGCATTTAAGAACTATAGGTCTAGTATTTGGCATGCAACCTCCTATGGTAGAAAATGCTAGGATACTTGATATTGGTTGCGGTGAAGGCGGTAATATGATTGATTTTGCCGAAAGTTATCCAGAATCTTATTCTTTAGGGATTGACTTGTCAAAAGTACAAATTAATAACGGATTGGAAGTAGTAAAGAGTTTAGGTCTAAAGAATATTGAGCTAAAATGTTTATCGATATTGGATATTGATGAATCATTTGGTAAATTTGATTATATAATTTGTCATGGGGTAATTTCTTGG
This sequence comes from Sericostoma sp. HW-2014, assembly GCA_913698145.1. Lineage (NCBI taxonomy): Eukaryota > Metazoa > Arthropoda > Insecta > Trichoptera > Sericostomatidae > Sericostoma > Sericostoma sp. HW-2014. Next base: position 8,303 of record CAJYDF010000050.1, on the reverse strand, counting down.
GTGCCGGATGTGGTTCGTAACAAGATTTTTGAAATATCTAGTAAATTATTAAGTCCTAATGGTATTGCCTTTATCAGCTATAATACTCTGCCAGGTTGGAATATGCAGAAAACTATTAGAGATATGATGATGTTTCATAGTGCTATCTTTACTGATAACCATGATAAACTACAACAAGCTAAATTATTATTAGATTTTGTTAGTGATTCTCTAGAAAAATCAGAGAGTCCTTATTCTAAGTTCTTACAGCACGAAACTAACTTTCTTAAGAAGTTAGGCAATTCATATTTGTTACACGAATATCTCGGAGAAGAGAATACAGCTTTTTACTTCCAGGAATTTGTAAGTAACGCTAGAAAACATAATCTGAATTATCTTGGAGATTCATCACTTTCTGCCATGTTTGTCGGTAATTTGCCGGAAAAGACGGCAGAAAAATTACAATCGATAAATGATATTGTAAGAACTGAACAATATATGGACTTTATTACTAATCGTAAATTTAGAACTACTTTGTTATGTCACAATAATGTCATGATCAATAGGACAATTGAACCAAGTAAATTATCTGACTTCTATACTACTTTTAATATCAGACCAGTTAGGCTTGAAAGTGAGGTGGATTTAAACAATGCAGTAGAAAATTTGGAATTTTATTATAATAATTCAGAATCCCCTGGTATTTCAACGTCTTCTTCTATAATGAAAGCTGTCTTCTATGTTTATGCCGATAATACTGGTAATCCTTTGACTTTAGATCAAGTCTCTAAACTGGCTATGAAAAAGTTAGAGAAATTCCAACTTAAAGATTTTAAGGAAGAATTAGATTCTGTAATTATAAAACTGGTGTTACAAGGGTATGTGCAAATATTCGCAACAAAACCTAGCTCAATATATGATATCTCATCAAAACCAAAAGTAAGTGAGTTAGTAAGATATCAGGCTCAAAAGTTAGGACAAACTAATTTGGTTGTGACAAATCGAATTAATGCTTTGGTTCCATTGCAATTGCATGAAAAATATATTATTGAACTATTAGATGGTACAAATTCTATCCAGCAGATTGAAGAAAAAATGTTTGAAAAATTTGCTTCTGGACTATTAGTGGCGTCTAATAAAGATGGTATAGTAAGTGATGAAAAACTTTTAAAGCCATATATTACACATTGTGTAGGTGTTTGCTTACAAAAATTCAAAATGAATTATTTATTAATTGGATAAAATAATGTTAGTTGAAAAAATTACTACCCTAGCTAATAATCCTGAAGAGATAAATGTAATTATCGAGATTCCGATGCAAAGTAATCCGGTAAAATATGAGATGGATAAAAAATCAGGGACACTATTTGTTGATAGATTCATGCAAACTGCCATGTTTTACCCTGGTAATTATGGGTTTATCCCACATACTCTGTCAGAAGATGGTGACCCAGTAGATGTATTGGTCATAGCACATTATCCTGTTGTACCTGGTTGCGTAATTAGATCACGTCCCATTGGGGTTTTAATGATGGAAGATGAATCTGGATTGGATGAAAAAATTATTGCTGTGCCTAGCTCTAAGCTAGATATTACTTTTGATTCAATAAAAGATTTAGATGATCTTTGCCCAATGTTAAGAAAACGAATAGTACATTTCTTTGAACATTATAAAGATATAGAAAAAGGTAAATGGGTAAAGGTAATTGGCTGGGAAAATGCTCAAAAAGCCAAAGAGTTAATTGATGAAGGTATATCAAGGGCAAAGAGTTAGCTTTGATATAGTGGCATATACTCAAAATTGGAATAACAAATGAAAGGCGAGGGATATACATTATTTCGTTCTGGAATTATAATAGCTTTATTTACCTTAATTTCTCGTATATCTGGTCTTGCTAGAGAATTATTTGTCGCTTCATTATTTGGAGCTGGTAGTGTTGCTGATAGTGTTAATGTTGCTTTTAAATTACCCAACCTATTTAGGCGTATTTTTGGCGAGGGGGCTTTATCAGTCGTTTTTGTCCCTATTTTTAATACAAAAATCATAGAATCTCGTGAGGCGGCACGCCATTTCACCGGCGTTATATTTACTATTTTACTAATTACTTTAGTAATGGTAGTAGTACTAATGCAACTTATGATGCCTTCTTTAATGTTTATTATTGCTCCTGGTTTTCATGAATATCCAGAGAAATTTAATTTAACAATTGCTCTGTGCCGTATCACTATGCCATATTTGGTTTTTATTTCGATAGCGGCGATGCTTGGGGGTATTCTAAATTCAGTAAAGAGGTTCGCAGCTTTTGCTTTTTCTCCGATTATTTTAAATATTCTTGTGATTATTACAACGGTAGCATTACAAGAACGTATATCTGCCCCTATATCGATTAGTTTATCTCTGGTGATTGCTGGCTTATTACAAATCATTTTTATGTTTTATTGTGTCATTAGAGTTGGTTTATCGTTTCCGCTAGTTTTTGATCCATATAATAGAGATGTAAAAAAGTTTTTGTCCAATATGGGTCCAGCGGTTGTTAGCTCAGGATTTCAGCAGCTTAGTTTATTTATCTCGCAATCAATAGCTAGCTTCATCGAAGGGGCGATTTCAATATTATCTTATGCAGATAGAATATACCAATTTCCTTTATCAATAATAGGGGTGACTTTTGGTACTATATTATTACCAGAATTATCGAAAACCTATCAAATGAATGATTTAAAGAAAGCGGCAAAAATCCAAAATAATGCTATTAAAGTTGGGCTGTTATTATCTTTACCAGCTACCTTTGGTATTATTGTGCTATCAGAACCAATCATTCATATAATATATCAACGGGGAGCTTTTACCTATGTTGATACCATTAAAACTGCTGAGGCTATTTCTGCTTTTTCCCTTGGTTTACCAGCTTTTATACTAGCCAAAATTTTAATGCCGATTTTTTATGCTAATCATGATACGAAAACTCCTTTAAAAATAACCTTATATTCCCTTACAGTGAATACTATATTAAATATTGTTATGATGAGGCAATTTGGTCATCTTGGTATAGCTCTTGCCTGTTCTATTACCGCTTGGTATAATGTTTGGTTGTTATACGTACACACAAAGAAATATGGTCTTTCTTTTATTGATGCAAAATTATACACATTTTGTGGCAAGATTTTATTAAGCTGCATAATAATGACACTAGTAATTTGGGTAATTAAACATTATTATGCCCAATATTATTATGCTGAATTCTTATTAGTAAAAGCTTTTATGCTAGCAGCAACAATTATAGTTGGAGTAGCAACGTTTTTTCTAATGGTTTTTTGTTTTAAGCTTTATCCAAAGAAATGTATTAATGATGAAAACTGAGTCTAATTATCAAGATTTTTTGAAGACTATAGCCATGATAACTATGGTAATAGATCATTTGGGGTTATATTTTTTTCCTGAGTACGAAATAATGCGAGTTATTGGTCGTACTACTATGCCGATTTTTTGCTTTTTTGCTGGCTATAATTTTCATACAAAACCAAAAATTAGAATTTTGGTAGTTGGAGTTCTGCTATATATTTTTACTACCATATTATTTAGGGAATTTACTGTAACTAATATACTTATCCCTATTTTTTTAGGACAATGCTATCTTTATTATTTTCGTAATAGCTTAAATAATTTTTTCTATAAAGGCTATTGTCATGTTGTTTTCCTTGGCTCTCTTTGGTTCTGTAGTTGGTTCCTTATTGATTACGGAACCTTATCTATGGCTATCATGCTACTTGGCTATATTGCTAAGCATGATCTAGGTAATCTAAGGCTTACCATTGCAATATCTATAATTTTGTCCATAATGCATACTATATCTATTTTTCAGTTTTCGTATATTTACGTATTTATAGTCATTATATTCGGGGTTCTAGGATATATATTTATGGTTGCAAGAAATTTTGAGCAGAAACTTGCTGTAAATTTACGGATTATCAGTCATAATGCTTTATATATCTACGCTATACATCTAGCAATTTTACAATTTTTATTTTTTAAACTCTACTTATAGCTCAAAATATAATTACTTTAGTAGACTTCCTGTATAAGTCAAAGAAGCCCTCGGGATTTTTAGGAGAAACGAAGCCTGCTACCTTCGTGTACATAGACGATTGTTACGGAGAGGAGGCGAGTTTCGACGACAAAATCACCGACTAGATTGACTTATGCAGGAAGGCTAGTTATTTCCAACAGCCTTCTAGCAGTAGCTTTGCTGTGATGAAGCAATCCATTCCTGGTTCATTTTTTGGATTGCTTCGTCGACCTTACGGTCTCCTCGCCAATGATGAATGGGTTAGATATAAAATAAATATTAAGCAAGGCTATCAATTAACTTAGCCATGCCTTCTTCATCTAAATCTTCAAAAAAATCATCGTTGATTTGGACAACTGGTGCATTAACACAAGCACCCAAACATTCAACTTCTGTAAGGCTAAACTTTTTATCGCTGGTTAGCTCACCGAAATTAATAGCAAGCTTATTCTTACAGATAGTAGCAATTTTATCGCTACCCCTTAGCCAACAGGGGGTAGTACCACAAATTTGTATGTGGTATCGTCCTACTGGTTGTAGATTAAACATGGTATAGAATGTTGCAACTTCATAAGCTCTGATGAAAGGTATATTTAGAAAATTTGCCACATACTCTATCGATGCTTTAGGTAACCAACCATTCATTTGCCGTTGGGCAAGGTCAAGTAACGGTAGGATCGCACTTTTCTGTCTATTTTCAGGATATTTCTTAATAATATCTTGAGCTTTTTTTAAATTTTCATCATTAAAACTGAAATTTACTGGTTCATCATTCATCGATCAATTTCTCCAAAAACAATGTCAAGACTGGCAATAATAGTTACCACATCTGCCATCAAATGGCCTCTCGACATAAAGTCTAAACCTTGCAGATGAGCAAATCCAGGGGCTTTAATACGGCATCTATAGGGTTTGTTGCTTCCATCAGAGTATAAATATACCCCAAACTCGCCTTTTGGGGCTTCAACAAATCGATATATCTCGCCTTGTGGTACGTTATATCCTTCAGTATAAAGTTTAAAATGATTAATCATTGCTTCCATCGATTCTTTTATTTGCTTTCTTGATGGTGGGGCAATTTTAGGGTCATCAGTTTTAATACTACCTTTCGGTATTTTTTCAAGACATTGTTGTATAATTTTAAGTGATTGGTACATTTCTTCAATGCGAACCAAATACCTATCATAACAATCACCATTTTTGCCAATTGGTATGTCAAAATCTAGTTCACCATATACATCGTACGGATTGGTTTTTCTAATATCCCATGCGATACCTGAGCCTCGCAGTATTGGACCAGAAAACCCCCAATCCATAGCTTCTTTTTGGCTTACTACTCCGATATCTACTAGGCGTTGTTTCCAAATCCTATTGTCATTTAACAAGGTTTCAACATCTTGTAATTTTTTAGGAAATTGTTGAATAAAAATATGAATATCTTCTAATATATCATCTGGTAAGTCTTGGGCAACGCCACCAGGTCTAAAATAATTTGCATGCATTCTAGAACCAGATACACGCTCGTAAAATTCCATAATTTTTTCACGTTCCTCAAATAACCATAATAGAGGGGTAGTAGCCCCAACATCTAGAGCTTGGGTTGTGATATTAAGGATGTGGTTAAGGATACGGGTAAGTTCAGAAAACATCACTCGAATAAATTGAGCTCGTCTTGGAACTTCGCAGCCAAGCAATCCTTCAACTGTTAAAGCAAAGGCGTGTTCTTGGCACATTGGCGATACGTAATCTAATCGATCAAAGTATGGTATAGCTTGTAGATATGTTTTATACTCAATTAATTTTTCAGTACCACGATGCAATAAGCCAATATGCGGATCTGCTTTATTGATCACCTCACCATCCATTTCTAAGATTAATCTTAAAACTCCATGGGTAGCTGGATGTTGTGGTCCAAAATTCAGTACAACATTAGACCTCTTGCCTAACTCTACTTCTGCTGGTAATTTGGACAATGATGCGGTACTCGAATCCTCACGTACACTAGAGTACGCTGCGGTTCGAGGTGAAGCGTCTCCTTCAAATTCCTCAGCATAAGCGAGTTTTGCAAGAGGTCTATTTTTATTATTATCACTCACCTTATTTTAAACTCCGGCAATTATTGTTTCTCTGTACCTTTGAGTATATACCAAAATTTTTGTCCACTAAGTGAAAAAGTAAAAAAATTATATAATTAGTCTTACCTCTCTATCTCCTCTATGAGGGCTTGTTCACCATCGTTAAGAGTTTTTGGAGAAGAGGCTTTATGGCTTTCTTTATCCTTTCCTTCAATAGCAGGTAAGTCATAGTGAGGAGGCATTTCTAAAGTTTTATTACGCTCAACCCTGTACTCATTGGGACCAGGGGTAACTATCCCTATTGTTTCTTTTACTTTTTTACTGCACGCAGACAGCATTATTACAGTAGCAAATAACCAAAAAATTATACGCACTCAATCTCCTCTTAAATTTATATTTTTCTTAAAATCAAGCTCACGAATCCTATCTGCTTCAGCCTGTATCACAGTGTGATTATATTGAACATCTTGTTGTTGTTCAACAATTTTCTTGGTCTTATAATAATCATGCAATAAGAACATTACACCTAATGAAATAAAGCTATCAGCTAGATTAAATATTGGAAAACCAAAATCTTGATAATGAAAATAAATAAAATCAAATACTGCCCCATTAACAAAACGATCGATCAAATTACCGATAGCCCCACCAATGACAAAACTATAACCAACAAAGCCTGTCATTGTCTTACATTTTAATAAGATATACCATAAATATATTATAACAACAGAGTTAATAACTATAAACAACATATTGCTATACTGATAATAATTTCGGAACATTCCAAAACTAATACCATGGTTCCAGCTATAAACTATATCTAAAAAGCTTGTTACTTTCATGGTTAGACCAATTTTGCCCCTTAGATAATTTATAAACCACCATTTTACTAATTGATCTATAATTACCAATTTAATAACTATACGGCTATTTTGACGAATAATTAGTAATATTCTTTTTAATGTTAATGGTATATGCATATTAAAATTTAATTCTCGATTTTATCTTTTTCCTTAAGTGCCTCTGCTCGTTTTTTTCTATATTCTTCTATACTCATAATCTTGTCTTTTGGAACAAGGTCTATAAATAATTTACCATCAAGATGATCTATTTCATGTTGAATGACCCTAGCTGTAAACCCCTCTGCTTGTCCTTCTATTATTTTGCCCTCTTGGTCAAATGCTCTGTAATTTATTTTCTCATAACGTTTTACTGAACCAGTTACATCTTTTACAGAAAAGCATCCCTCATAATCTTCATGCATTTCAGTGCCAATCGGTTTATAAGATGGGTTAATCCACAGAGTTTTAGGCATAGTTTGAGTTAAATCTGGTCGCCATTTCTTTAAAGAAGGATCATCAGGTACTGCAAAAACAATTACTCTTTTAGAAATTCCTATTTGTGGAGCTGCTAAACCAGCACAATTTTCCTCATTATCAAATTTTCTTATAAGTATTTCTATATCCTTTTTGTCTTCCTTAGATAAAGGGAATTTAACAGAACTTGCAGGTATTCTTATTGATGTTTTTGACGATGCTTCTAGATTAGAAATATCTGCAGTTACATAATTTGGCAATGAATCTTCTAGTAATACTGTTCCGTTAAATTTGTTAGGCATATCGTCTCTTCTATTAACTTTAGTTGATTTTTCTGCATATATTATTGCTGTATTACCCCATAAGGCTATCATGATTAATAATTTAGTCAGTTTCTTGACCATAATGTTAGATTCTCCTATTTTTTGTTTGTAGTCTTTTATAAATTATAGCTAACTTGATTAGTATTAAACACCGTGACAATTAAAAAATTGTAGAAAAGTACAAGACGCCTATTAGCAAGACCGCGTAGTGGTCGTGGCAACCCACATTCATTAGATTGCTTTGTCACCACCAAAGTGGCTCCTCGCTAATAAACACCAGTTTATTATACTTTCAGTAGTTCATTGATTCTTGCAATAGATAATCTAGTCATTCTCGCTACTTCCTCAATAGAGTTGCCATTTTTTATCATCATTTTGATTAATTTAGCTTCACCTCTAGCTTCTCCGATTTGAATCCCTTCTTCTTTCCATACTTGAGCTATACTAGGCATAAGTTCTTCTCCTTTTTCTTTAGTTAAACTATTTTTTAATATTTTTTCTAACTCTATTTTATCATTTTGCTCAATAAAGGTCAAAGTATAGCTC
>CAJYDF010000049.1:0-19588 GCA_913698145.1 Sericostoma sp. HW-2014 | reverse complement strand
GTTGAACTTGGTTCTTCAAGAGAAAATGCTCTTTTAGTTAGCTTAATTTTAGTTGAACTTGGTTCTTTAAGAGAAAATGCTCTTTTAGTTGGCTCAACTGCATTATTATTTATACTCGAAATGGCTTGCAACTCTATAGAACGTGAGTTATTATTGGGAGCTTGTATATCAGATAACTTCATAAACTTTACCTTTTTAAAACGTTATAACGGATAGCAATAATTTCTTATAACCTGTTAACTTATGGTTTATAAACGTAAACTAGGAAATTATCTACTAATTTTTTAACTTGTTGGAAAGTTTTTGTCTCACAATCACTATTGTCTTGCATAGTTTTTAAGCCATCTAATACATCGCTAATCATATTACCAACTTCTATAAACTCTTGTTCTTTGAATCCTCTAGTGGTGCATGCTGGAGTGCCGAGCCTAATACCAGAAGTAATAAATGGTGAAGTGGCATCAAACGGTATCGCATTTTTATTGCAAGTTATACCGGCTCTTTCAAGCGAATCTGCTGCCACCTTACCAGTTATACCATATTTTCTTAAGTCCACTAATACTATATGATTATCAGTACCATTAGTTAAAATATCATAGCCTCTTGCCATCAAACTATTAGCAAGAGCCTTGGCGTTGTTGATAACCTGTTTTATATAAAGGTGATATTCTGGCTGTAAACATTCCAAAAATGCTACTGCTTTTGCTGCAACAATATGCATTAATGGACCACCCTGTAACCCAGGGAATAAAGCAAGATTTATCTTCTTACCCAATTCCTCATCATTTGACAGAATAAGACCACCACGTGGACCACGCAGAGTTTTATGAGTAGTAGAAGTCACAACGTGAGCATAAGGCAAAGGACTTGGATGTTCACCTACCGCAACCAGTCCAGCAATATGGGCAATGTCTGCTACTAAATACGCCCCTACTCTATCAGCAATTTCCCTAAATTTAGCAAAATCTAATTGACGCGAATAGGCAGAATAACCAGCTATAATCAATTTTGGCTTATGCTGAACTGCCAATTGCTCTATTTGGGCATAATCAATTAGATAACTCTCCTTATTTACAGAATAGAACACTGAGTTAAACCATTTGCCAGATAAGTTAGGCGGAGCACCATGCGTCAAATGCCCACCTGTATCTAGCGACATACCAAGTATGGTGTCATGTGGTTTTAATAGAGTTAAAAATACTGCCTGATTAGCCTGAGATCCGGAATGAGGCTGAACGTTAGCATATTTACAATTAAATAGTGTTTTTACCCGCTCTATAGCCAAAAGCTCAGCCTTATCAACCTCATTACAACCGTTGTAATAACGTTTTCCCGGATATCCTTCAGCATATTTATTGGTCAGAATTGAACCTTGTGCCTCTAATACCGCCGGGCTTACAAAATTCTCAGAAGCAATCAATTCAATAAAATCATGCTGACGCTTCTTCTCACCATTGATAATTTGGTATATTTCGTTATCTGTTTCAGATAATTTATTGGTAAACATATTCATTGATTGGACCTACTATTTAATGAGGTGTGTTTTTATAAACTTGACAGCAAACTGTATCCCCCTATCATCAATAGAATGTGTAAGATTTGGTATTTTGTATTTACTATAAGGAATATCATATTTCTCTAGATATTCTACTGTTTCATCCATACTACTTACATCAACCACATCGTCTAATTCGCCATGTATCACGCAAACTGGTGTAGTTTTATTGATACATTCTTGTGGGGCAATTAATCTGCCAGAAAACCCTACCATAGAATCAAAAGGTTCTTTTTGTATAAAATTCAAATATAACCCCATCATGGTACCTTGCGAAAAGCCAATTAGGATAGTATCTTTATTAGTTAAATTTAATTCTGCTTGTTTCTTTTGGATTATGTCAGTAACTAAGCCAGTATTTTTAGCAACTAATTCCCTAACATAATCAGGGTTACGGTTATTTAAACTAAACCATTGTCGACCATAAGGTGCACTATCAAATTTTTCAACGCCATGTGGGGCAATAAAGTGACAATCGGGTAATTCTTTAGACATAAAAGGAACTAATCCTATTAAATCATCGCCATCTGAACCAAGCCCATGTAATAATACTACAAGTTTTTTACATTCACTGCTCAAACTTTTTACTTCTGGGTAAGATAATATTTCATTTTTAGTCATTTTTTTAAGCTCTTAATTAAGTTATTAATTTAATACCAATCGTCATTGCGAGGAGGCGTAAGCCTCCGAAGCAATCCATTTTAATCGTTTTTTTGGATTGCTTCGTCGCCTACTAAAGTGGCTCCTCGCAATGACGCTGAAGCTAAATACTAATCGGATTTATAACGTTGCCAATTCAAGTTAATTCACTATATCCCTGCTAACTTAGCAATAGTTCTATTAGCTTCTTCTAGCTCTTGTTTAGTATTTACTCCGACCACTATGTCATGGTTGGCGGATAGCAAATACGATACTTTTTCGCCATTATCCTTAACGATTTTTACCAGTTCCGTTAAATACAACTCTTTTGATTTATCAGGATTCTTAAAAAAAATAGTAGGTAAATATTTTTTTAACACACCATTGGCAAAAGCCATAATACCAGAATTACAAGTTGTTATAGCTAGTTCTTCACTCGTTGCTTGTTTAAATTCAACAATTTTCAAAAAATTTCCTAGTTTATCAGTAACTATTCGCCCATATTGCCCAGGATTATCTCGCTCAAAGCACAAGGTTGTTATGGCAGAATTTGTCGAAACTAGATGTTTTAGTAAATCATTAATAATCTCTGGCGTAATTAAAGGATTATCTCCATAAAGTACGGCTACAATTTTATTGTCATCAATTAAGTCCAAAGCACTATATACCGCATGAGCAGTACCAAGGGGTTCTGGTTGTAAAACAAATTTACAACTATCTTTATAACAAGCAATATGTTTTTCTAATTGCCAGGAGTGGACTAAGATAACTTCATTGCTAACTTGTTGGGCATTGGTTATTACCCTATCAAGCATCGATTTACCACCAACTTTATGCATTACTTTTGGTAAGGTAGATTCCATTCTTCTACCATTACCTGCAGCTAGAACAATAACTTGGCAATCCATATTAAACGTCCTTCATAGTTTCATAAATTGCATCAGATAATTCATAATTACCAAAAACTTTTTGCACATCATCACTTTCTTCTAAAATATCTACTAATTTTAACAACTTCTCGGCTTTATCATTCTCTTCTATAATTATGGTATTTTTAGGCACCCAACCTATGTAAGATTCTTCAGGATGTCCATATTTACTGGTCAGAAATTCAAGAGCTTGCACAAAGTTCTCAATATCTGTATAGATTAAATATGTATCTTCTTCAGAAATCATATCTTTTGCTCCAGCCTCTAGGCTACTTTCAAACATAGCTTCTGCTGTGGCTAAATTTGCCGGATATTGTACTACTCCGAGATGATCAAACATATAGCTGACACTGCCCGTTTCACCTAAATTGCCACCAAATTTGCTAAAAGCCGCCCTAATTTCTGCAGCCGTACGATTTTTATTATCAGTTAAAGCCTCTATTATTATTGCAATTCCACCGGGAGCAAAGCCCTCATATCTAATTTCGGTATAATTTTCGTTGTTATTCGAATCACTTGCCGCACTTATTGCCTTATCTATTCGTTCCTTTGGCAAATTTTGACTCCGAGCGGCAGCTATACTACTCCTCAACCGTGGATTATTGCTTATATCAGCCCCTAATTTAGCAGCAGTAATAATTTCTCTAACTAACTTAGTAAAAATTTTTGCCCTTTTTTTATCTTGTGCACCTTTTCGATGCTGGATATTTTTAAATTTTGAATGACCTGCCATGTTGTAATCTTAAATCATTATTGAGTAAGCCGAATGTATCAGAAGGCAATTTAAAGTCAATAGTAAATTCCTCAAGTTTTTTCACCATACTTTATTTTTTACTTTAATAAAACTGTATATCGTCTTATATTGTCTAACTATAACATATAGAATTGAGTCCACTAAGTACTATTTATGAAAAAATTTATAATAGACTTGCTGCATAAGTCAAAAATAGTTGAAGGATTTTTAGGAGAAACGAAGCCGAGTACCGCAGTGTACATAAACGTACATGAGGAGCGGAGGCGAGTTTCGACAACAAAATCATCAACTAGATTGACTTATGTAGCAAGTCTAATTTTATATCTCTTATTTGCTCACGAATGCCTAGCATCAGAACCTCAGGCATGGCAAATGCTGTTACAGACTCCAGCCACTCATCTTATGGAAGAGCTTCAGGAGTTTCATAATTTCCTACTGCTCATATCAGGAGGAATAGTTGCTTTTATCATTGTTTTATTAATTTATGTTTGCATCAGATTTAATGCTAAAGCCAATCCTATTCCAGCAAAATTTTCTGATAATATATTGGTTGAAATTATTTGGACGATAATTCCTATAGTTATTTTAATTATTATTGCTGTACCATCATTTCGTGTTGCACGTATTGCAGAAGATATTCCTGAAATAGACATGACGGTTAAAGTTGTAGGATATCAGTGGTATTGGCACTATATCTACCCTGATCATAATAATCTTGAATTTGATAGTTGTTTAATTACTGATGAAAACTTAAAACCTGGTCAAAAAAGATTATTAGAAGTTGATAATCGTATTATTATACCAGAAAATACTACCGTAAAATTTTTAATTACTGCAGGGGATGTTATACATAGTTTTGCAGTACCAGCATTAGGTATAAAGCTCGATGCTGTGCCTGGCAGAGTTAACGAAACCTGGACTAAAATTAGTAAAAAAGGTGTGTATTATGGTCAGTGTTCAGAGCTTTGTGGTGTTAATCACGGCTTTATGCCTATTGCCATTGAAGTAGTAAGCAAAGAAGAATTTCAAGATTGGTTGATTGCGGCAAAAACAAAATTTTCTATGAAAGTAAAGACAAACGTTATTGCGATGAAACCATGAGGACGACGAAGCAATAAATTGTCATTTTCGTTTCGGTGCGGAATCTAAGACCCCTGCTTACGCAGGGGTGACACTAAGTCGAGCAGGTATGACACTAAGTCGAGCAAGGATAACATTAACTAAATGAACAAGAGCCATATGGTACACTCCAACAATCACTATCCACATATTTACCAAAAACATGTTAAAGAAATTATATTTTTAAAACATTTTATTCATAATCCTAACATAATGGTAGGTGATTATACTTATTATCATGATCACCGATATCCAGAACATTTTGAATGTAATAACGTTGTAGGATATTATCAGTGTAAATTAATTATTGGTAAGTTTTGTACTATTGCTAGAGGAACTACTTTTATTGCGGATGATGTCAATCACCCAATGGATGGTTTTTCTACTTATCCATTTTTTATTTTCGAAGGTTGGAATAATTATACGCCAACTCTTAATAAAGGAAGGAGTACAATAGTTGGTAATGATGTGTGGTTTGGTACTAATGCAGTCATTATGCCGGGAGTCACAATAGGAGACGGAGCAATTATTGGAGCATATGCAGTGGTTACTAAGGATGTACCACCTTACTCTATCGTTGCAGGTAATCCTAGTAGAATTATTAAAAAAAGATTCTCCGATGATATAATTAATGAGTTAGTACAAATAAAATGGTGGAATTGGGATTATGATAAAATTACTAGAAATATCAAGCTCATAGTAGGAGCAGATATTGAGCAACTTAAAAAGTGTGAATAGGTATAGTCAATTGATGAGAAGTTGGGGACGTTGTCGCTCGTCGCTCGCCTATTACTTATAGGCGTCACTCCATCGCTCCTAGCCCCAAATTCTCCTGAATTGACTATAAAACGTAGACGCCTATGCGAAATATGCTACTCTTTATGACTTTTCTGCTATAATAATCTCAAGATAGAAAAGGATAATTTATGAATCAAACAACAGATCATCACCAAACCCCTAAAGGTATAAAAAGATGGATTTTCTCTACCAATCACAAAGATATTGGCATTATGTATATTATATTTGCCATATTTGCTGGGATCATTGGTGGGTTATTTTCTGTTATTTTTAGACTAGAATTAGCAATGCCTGGTGGGCATATATTAGGGGCAAATTATCAACTATATAATGTATTAATTACTGCTCATGCGATAATTATGGTATTTTTCATGATTATGCCAGCTTTATTTGGTGGGTTTGGTAATTATTTTGTACCAATTTTAATAGGTGCACCGGATATGGCTTTTCCAAGGCTAAATAATATAAGTTTTTGGCTGCTTGTTCCTGCTTTTATGTTATTAATGCTTTCGGCTTTTGTTGATGGTGGTGCAGGTACTGGCTGGACGCTTTACCCCCCTCTAAGTACTCTAGTGGGACATCCTGGGGCGGCAGTCGATATGGCTATTTTAAGTTTACATATTACAGGGCTTTCTTCTATTCTTGGTTCAATCAATATGATTGTTACTATCTTTAATATGAGAACCGATGGTATGGGGTTATTTGAAATGCCTCTATTTATTTGGTCAATTTTGGTTACTGCCTTCTTGTTGATACTAGCAATTCCAGTATTAGGTGGTGCAATAACCATGTTATTAACTGATCGAAACTTTGGTACTACTTTCTTTAAACCTGAAGGGGGCGGAGATCCAGTATTATTTCAGCATTTATTTTGGTTTTTTGGTCATCCAGAAGTATATATCGTAATATTGCCAGGGTTTGGGATAGTTAGTCAGGTTCTTTCTACTTTCTCTCGTAAGCCGATATTTGGTTATTTAGGTATGGTGATAGCTATGGTAATTATAGGGTTTGTCGGTTTTATAGTTTGGGCTCATCATATGTTTACTGTTGGTCTTTCATACAATACATTAATCTATTTTACCGCTGGTACAATGATTATCGCGGTGCCTACTGGTATTAAAATATTTAGCTGGATTGCCACAATGTGGGGAGGATCAATTACTTTTGAAACCCCTATGTTGTTTTCCATAGGGTTTATCTTGTTATTTACTATTGGTGGAGTTACCGGCATAGTATTATCAAATTCGGCAATCGATAGAATTTTACATGATACATACTATGTGGTAGCACATTTTCACTACACTATGTCGCTTGGGGCTTTATTTACTGCATTTGCTGGATTCTATTATTGGTTTGGTAAAATGTCAGGAAGACAATATCCTGAAATGATGGGCAAAATTCATTTTTGGATTACGTTTATCGGCGTTAATTTGACATTTTTCCCTCAGCATTTTCTAGGATTAGCTGGGATGCCAAGAAGAATACCGGACTATCCGGATGCTTTTGCCGGCTGGAATATGGTATCATCTATCGGAGCAGTTATTTCCTTTATTGCGGCTCTTTACTTTGTATTCATTGTTATTTACACTCTGAAATATGGCAAAAAATGCCCAAATAATCCTTGGGGCGATGGGGCTAATACTCTCGAATGGACAGTATCTTCTCCTCCACCATTCCATACTTTTGACGTACTACCTAAAATTTAATAGAGGAATAATTTGATAGGTGAACATATATATTGTGGTTTTTGGCGAAAAATAGCAGCTGGATTGTTTGATTACATTATTATGACATTAATATGTACAGTTATAGGTCTTGTATGTATAATTGTGGGTGTTGTTTTGCTTTTTTTAACAAATATTTCTTTTTTTTTAGCGGAAATATTTATGGATTGGACTTTTCCAACCACATTACTACTATTCTTATATATTCCAATATTCGAGTCATCTTCAATGCAAGCAACTCCTGGCCGTTATATCTTGGACATGAAAATTATAAACAAAAATGGTACTCGAATAAGCTTTTTTAAATCTTTGTTTAGATTTATTACATTAGTATTGATAAATAGTACTGGGATATTGATAATCCCAAATATTGCTTGCATTATATGTACCAATGAAAAAGTGTTTCTACATGACATATTGTTTGGCACCAGAATGATAAGGCGATAAAGTTTAGTATTAGCTAACCCGATTAGTATTTAGCCATAGTAAACTAACGTCTATTAGTGATGAAGCGTAATGTTAGTCGGGTTAGCAATTCCTCACTTCGCCAATTAAAACCCCCGTATCCTTGCTATTGATTTGTTAGATCGCTCTTTGATAAAATTCAAAAATTGGCTAACTGAATCAACTATATCATCATTTTTGCAATGTGGGAAATTTAACAATTCATTGAGTAATATAGTATTAAAAGCCGACTGTTTTGGCAAAACTACGGCTGTAGATTGAAATAAAGCTAAAACTGAGGAGAATCTAGTAATTTTATCAAGCCGGGGCTTTATGGCAACTATATTAACAATCCCATCTAATCTTAGGTCTTGTATAACTTGCTGACCACTGGCTTTATCTTCAATTAATATATATCTAGGACAATATTTCTTGGCTAGTTTTTCTACTTGCCCCTTTAACTCTGGATAAGTAACTTTTTGCCTGAACATTGATACAAGATAATATTTCTTATCTAAAATACCCCAAGAGGTACAAACGCTATAATCAGCATTTTCTGAAATTTTAATGGCAGTATCCCAACTTTGCACAAAATAATCAAATTTTTTTGGTATGGTTTCATAAAAACTAATATCCTCAATATTTAACAATATACAATTATTAGATATTGGCTCTTGCAAATATTGAGCAGCAT
Source organism: Sericostoma sp. HW-2014 (assembly GCA_913698145.1). Classification (NCBI taxonomy): domain Eukaryota; kingdom Metazoa; phylum Arthropoda; class Insecta; order Trichoptera; family Sericostomatidae; genus Sericostoma; species Sericostoma sp. HW-2014. The sequence continues at coordinate 10,932 of CAJYDF010000049.1, read as the reverse complement.
AATTATGCACACCAATTTCTTGTTCTAATTTTATCAGATAATCAGGATTATCGCGAAAACTATGCAAAATATCACCTGTAACATATTGATATTTATACTTATTGATTGAAAATATTTGTTCTCGTTTTGCCATAGCTGGAATTTTTAAATGATGCCAACAATTGGAATTTGCCAATAAATGTCCGCTTAAATCTTCTTCATGTAATCTTTGCATAACTAATACTATTGCTCCGGTATTTTTGTTGTTAAGTCTGGTGACAAAAGTTTGTTCAAACCATTCAATCACCCGTTTACGCATTTTGGGTGAATTGATTTGAGTAGGGTTATGTGGGTCATCAATAATGAGTATATCACCCCCCTCACCTGTTGCCGAACCACCAACTGACGTAGCAAACCTAAAACCATTATTATTTGTCAGAAATTTACTTTTTTGATTATGTTTTTTACTTAAAATAGTCTTCGGAAAAATTTGCTGATACCAATCGGAAGTAAGTACCAAACGACAATCTAAAGAATGTTTTACACTTAATACTTGAGAATAGCTGGCGGACATAATCCTTTTTGTTGGATCATGTCCTAATATCCAGGCTGGCCATGCTACTCCAATACATACAGATTTTAGAGACCTAGGCGGCATATTAATGATTAGCCTCTTAATATCTCCATTCTGTACTGCTTGCAAATATTCAGCAATTAGCTCAATATGCCAATTGGCTTGATATTCTACTCCAGGATTAATGGTATTAAATACTTTATTGATGAAACTATTAAAATCTTGCCTCAATATTGCATATAATAACTTCTTCGGATAAGTCATTGATATTTACTCAAAAATTCAGCTATAATTTCTTTGTCCTCTTCTTTCATTATGGTGTTTTCATTTAAATACTCATCTTTGCTAAGTTTATTTAGCTGAATAATTAAATTGACTAATTTATTCAGCGTTTCAGTAATATTCTTTTTAACTACTATCTCCCCCTTGGATTTTTTTGATTCTAGCTCATCTATTTCATCTTCAAGCAGAGAAACTATCTTAGCAATAAAACCATATAATGTAGTAATTGTATCGTTTGTCATAATCTATCTCCACCATCTATTGGTTTAAGACCGACAAGAGATCTTTTCTCGTTCAAAGTCATAAAACTAGCATTGGAGATTTTAGCCCATAAATTCTCTCGTTTTTCGGTCAATGCTGAAATACTATCCCGATCAAAATCAATAATAATCTCCTCTTGATACCAGTGAGACAACCAGTTACCTAAGGCGTCTGATAATTTATCAAGCAACGGAATTAACGTCTCTTCCCACAGAGCTAATCTAGCTTCTTGCATATTACTATAAGTATTATCACCATTGATACCTAATAATTGAGGGGGAATACCAAAAGCTAAAGCTATTTCCCTAGCTGCAGAGTTTTTTGCCTCGATAAAATCCATATCCTTGGGATTAATACTCATTTCTTGCCAGTCAAGTCCACCTTCTAAAAGAAGAGGCTTGCCAGAATTATTGCTACTGGTAAATTTTTCGGTAAGTTGCTCGTGTAACCTATCAAACTGCTCATCACTAAGATAACCATTAGTTTCTTTGACTATCAATGCTCCACTTGGACGAGCTCCATTCCTCAGTAAAGAACTATTCCAGCTAGTAGCTTGCAAATGCAGATCGATTGACAAGGAAGCCGCATCAAGGCAAGATAATCCATAATAACAATTGGTAGGATGATAGTTTTTCAAATGTAACACCTTGCTCATTCGATCAATTGATGAAATAGGATAAATTCTTTCTCCACTGCTATTTATATATCTATATGCTACTGGAGAATTCCTCTCTAATACTAATTCAGTCGAATTGGCAGGTAATAAGTAAATTTCTCGGGGACGATTATTTATTAATGTTACTAAAATATAAGCATTACCATATAACAGCTTACTTGCTATCACTTCACCAAAAAAATCTGCTCCAGCTTTTTCTGGATTAGGTTTTTTCAATAAATTATAAACAGGATGATTTGGCATTTTTTCAAAAGCCCCTCGGTTGTTTTTACTAACTATCCAAGGGACATGACTTGCTGACTGGGCTATTAAATTCACACATCGATAAACTATAACATTTTTACGATATGCCTCTATCCCAATTTTTACATCCCTAAATTCTGAATTCCCTAAACTATTAAAATCAATAAATGTATGAGATTTACAATTTTTGGCTTTAAAGACCTTTCTAAGATATTCTGTTATCATACTTACCTAAAATAAATTTCTTGTAATTACTTATAACATTATTTTATTGCTGCACTAAGTGTTGACGCATAAATATTTGTCAAATATTTAAATTTTTTTTATTGCATTACATACCTCCCTTGATTACAAATAAATCAACTAACCAATAAACAAGGAAAAATAATATGTCTAAGGATAATTAAGATGACGAAAAGACCAAAACATGACCAGTTATTTAAGAAAATAATGGGAAATGAAATAGCAGCCCAAGAATTCTTAGAATATTATTTACCGAATAATTTTAAAGAAAAGATAGACTTATCCAAGATCAAAATAGAGCAAGAAAGTTATATTGAAGAGAGTTTGAGACGAAAATATAGTGACATAATTTATTCGGTAAGAACTAAAAATGATGAGAGTGCATTCATCTATGTTTTGCTTGATCATCAATCGACATCTGATTATTGGATGGCACTAAGACTTTGGAGGTACACGTTATTATTATGTGAAAGGCATAAAAAGAATGAGGATAAGCTACCATTAATTTGTCCGATTATCATGTATAATGGTGTAGATAAATATCATGCTCCAAGGAATTTATGGAATTTATTTACGGATTCTGAGCAAGCTAAAAAACTAATGACGGAAGATTACCAATTGGTAGATTTACAGAGTATGTCTGATGATGAGATAGTGCAGAAAAAACATTTAGGGATGATGGAATATGTGATGAAGCATATACATCAGCGAGATATGATAAAATTATGGGAGCAGTTTTTAGAAAGGTTTAAGTTAGAAATATTAGTGGATAAAGAGAATGGTTATATTTACTTAAGATCGTTTTTATGGTATACTGATGCCAAGTTGCCTGAAGAAAGGCAATCGGAATTAGAACAGCTATTAGCTAAGTATTTATCTGAAGAAGAAAAAGGAAACATTATGAGAACCGTTGCACAAAAATATATCGATGAAGGAGAAGCTAGAGGGGAAGCTAGAGGAGAAGAGAAAAAAGCTATGGCTGTAGCTAAAAATTTACTTAAAGTTGGCGTGTCAATTGATATCATCTCTACATCTACTGGATTGTCTAAAAAAGCAATAGAAGAGTTGATGGTATAATTATTACAAAAAGAAATCATAATCAACAGGTTTGTTTCAGCAATTATAAATTCAAAAATATTAGTTTTAAAACAAAATAACATTACAATTTTAGAGCTAACTATAACGTTAATTACTAATTATTTAGAGACTTAATTACTCTAAATTTACACCTATAAGCTACAATTATAGCTATATTACGGCAATTTATATTTTGAATTTATAATTGCTAGTAAAATTACTTGTCATTTTGTTTCCATTCTATTAAAGTATTAGTATGTACTAGCCTAATAAGTTATGGACACGGAGGTGGTAGTTGGACATTAGGACCAGGATCAGCCCACTATTTTACGGTATAAAATAATGGTATAGCTAATCCAATTAGTATTTTAGCCATATAGTAAACTGGCATCATTGCGAGACATAATAGATTGCTTCGTCGCCACTAAAGCGGCTTATCGCAATGACAGGTGGTGTAAACTTTAATGCAAGGTACATTGAATGTTAAAGAATTTAAACAATGAGTTATATTAATGTCTGCTCAAATAATAGAGTTATTAATTTTTGCTGGGGTTGCTTTTTTTATTATAAATAGGCTAATTGCTACGCTTGGCTCTACGTCAGATGAGGATCCAGCTAAACGTAAATCTTCCTTTTTCGGTGAAACAGGAATCAGAGACGTTACTTGCACAGCAAAAGCTGATACTAGTGTTTTTTTTAAGAAAAATTTACCTCAAACTATGGTAAAACCAGCCCCTATCAATCCTATGGAGTTTGATGGGTTAATAGTTGACGAAAATTCTGTGGCTATAATAGCTGGGATTGCAGCTATATCTGCTAAACTTCCATCATTTCAAGCAAGGAAATTTTTATATAGTGCAAAAGCAGCCTTTGAGCTGATCATTGAAGCTTCTAATGATGACGATATTGAAGATTTACTGACATTGGTGGATAAAAGATATATACAGGAATTTCATATTTTTTCTGAAACCTATGGAGAATTTGTCCATGGTAGCGTATTAGATACTAAAATTTCTGAAGCTTATACATTTAATAATATTTTTATAAAAGTATTATTCACTGGCGAAAATATAACTAGTAAGATAAAAAACATGCAAGAAGAATGGACTTTCTCGAGAAGCCTTGTTTCTAAAAGTACAGATTGGTTTTTAACTAATGTTGCTCGTCTAGAAAATGAAGAGCAACTAACTTCTTAGCCTCTGATGATTCACCAGTATAAGTTATATTTTGGTAATTAAGTTTGATAGCAGTAAACAAAGCTGGGTGATCGTTCTCTACATTAACAATAATTTTTACGATTTGGGGAAATTCTTTGTTTAGTGTTTTAAAAATATAGTCAAGTACCAGCATACCGTAATATCTTGTACTACCACTTTTATTAGTTAAAATAACAGGATCGTGAAATTCAGATAAAAACTCTCGTGCATCACTTAAGTTTCCTATTGTATAAGTTGTTGGGTTTGGCATTTTATAAACCTATCTAAAATTATGCTATATATTAAATTACCATAAAGAGTCAGTTTAGTATACTCTTCTGCTTTGAAGAATTGGTTCCATAAAACTTCGGGGTATTCGCGTACTCATATACTAGCTGTACACTCCGCTCGCTTACCCCTTGTTTTACGTTTCAATTCTTCAAATCATTTGAGTATATATGCTTTTATGGTATATAGTAAAATGTATTAAATTAGGTGACAAAAAACATAGAGATAATTTCGAATAATTTGCTAGTTTCTGTCACCTTGTTTTTAGTGGGACTTTGAAAGATGAGATTGTTATGGTATAATTGTTAAAAAGAAAAAATAGAGTTGTAGAATGTCTTCGAATCAAATGACGATATGAATTATGCTATAATTCTATATGTAGAGAATATAACACAAATAAGCTAGAAATTACTTATTAAATTATTAAACATTGCGTAACTTCTCCAACATTGCAAAATGACGCAGACCAAATCCATATGCCACAAGGAAAGGTGCAAATAATATTACTATGCCCCAATTACCAAAATACTCTATTAAGTAAACTAATCCAAAAGAGACAACAACATACATTATTGCCCGTATCACAGCACAGGAGATACTGATACATCTAAAACGTTTAAACACAGGAAACTGCTTATAAAATATTGATTTTGCTGGAAATGCTCCTGTCTCAAATAGCAATATAAAAAACTGCAACAATAATAAATAAAAAGGCAATGGGATATTAGCTAATAAATATGGTAAAAATATAATAATAATAGCCAAGGCTGTTAATCTTATTTTTAAAATTTTTATAGGATATATTTTATAACTCAAATAAGTATAAAGGATACCGATAAGTAGCTCTACTATCGCAAGAAGCAAGTTATGACTAATAATTTGTTCAGTACTATAATTGAAAGTGTTTTTCAGTATAGTAGTACAATGCATATATACAAAATAAAAAACAATTGGTCCAATAGACTCAATTGATAAATAAGCTAATAGAGTTTTTATATTAATCTTTTCATTTAGCATTTCTTGATTAGTAATATCTTTTTTCTCAAAACCGAAAGTTTTAAGTTTATTTAGCAGCCTTCTGGTTGCATCAGCAAATTCTGGAGTTTCTCTCAGTCGCGTTCTTGCCGCAGCTCCTACAAGACCAATTATTGTACCAAATAAAAAAGTATATCGCCAATTAAAACCATATGTAGTAACCAATGTTGCAATACTTAAAGCACATACTCCACCTAGATTAGCAGATATAGTAATAAAGCCAACAATAGGATATTGTATTGGTGGTTTGGTCATTTCCGTTAAATATAATCCAGCCCCTACTGCTTCTCCTAAGGATGACATACCTTGCATTATTCGACAAATAGTGATTAATATCGAAGCGATAATCCCAATTTGGGCATAAGTAGGCAAAATAAACATCACCACACAAGAACATGCCATCATGAAAGTTGTAACAACTAGTGTAGTTTTACGACCTACTTTATCGCCTATCCAACCAAATAGCAAAGCCCCAATTGGTCGAAAAACAAAAGTAGCACAGAAAGCAAAAGCCGACAGCAGAGTAGCAGTGTGCGGATCAGTTTTTGGAAAAAATAACTCATTCAACAATACTGCCATATGAACGTAGAGCATTAAGTCAAAATATTCAAGCAATGTTCCTATTGACAGCAACCCAACAGCTTCTTTTTGTTCTCTAGTTAAACTAGTATGGGTAATTCTGGTATTTTCTTGAACAAGTTCACTCATAGTGGACTCAATGTTATTGTTAACTTCGTATAGTTCATATTTCCCCGATGGTTATTTTGTTAAACATAATTTTTATTCTGTCATTGCAAGGAAAATCATAGGTCGACGAAGCAATCCAAGTTTGATCACCTAATTTAGCTCCAATTCTGCTAATATCTTAGGCGGAATATCACTACCCAACAAACTGCTTATGTAAGCATGGAGTCTTACCAACTCAGCTGGGTTGGTGGAGCGAATTTGTGATTTGACAACATTAATAGCATTTTCAAATTGAGCAAAACCTACATTGTCTTTTTTATTCCCTTTGTTATCTTTACCTCATCAGAAATCATCAGCCATATATCGTGTTTTCACCATGTTTAAGTTTTGTTCAAAGTAGCTATAATTATGATTAAATATAACCTACATTAAATAGTCAACTAATTTTTTATTAAAATATATTTATTTTTTGTTAATAAAAACAATATTCAATACTCTACTCACATGGGATATGGTTTTGATGGTTAATACCCCCTTAATTTCGTATGATATTTTAGCAATATCTCTTTTTATTACTTATCTGCCTTCGTAAAACTTCGGGGTATTCGCATGCTCACGTAGGTTTACTACGCTCCGCTCGCTCATCCCTTATTTTTCGTTCCAATTCTTTAAATCATTTGAGTATAACTCAAATTTTCAACTGGCTTTAAGTCAGACAAGCCATACTTTTCAGCCAATTCATCGACAATTCTTGGTAAGTCATCTAACCAAACTTTACCTTGATCACCATAGATATTAATGATATTAGTTTTGAATGTTTTCATATTTATATATCTGCATTCTTTCAATCTGCATTCTTTCATACTAAATAAAATTAACAATATTTGCTATAGTAACTTTAACTTAAAACTTACAAAATTGATATTATGGGAATGAGCTTCAGTCACTTATTAGTGATCTTATTAATTATCTTAGTATTGTTTGGTGCTGGTAAATTGCCTCAAGTAATGTCAGATATTGCTAAAGGTCTTAAAGCTTTTAAGGAAGGAATGAAAGATGATAAGAAAAAAGATGAATAACAAGAACATTCGTACCTTCACCTTCTTCCCGTACCATTACAATTTTATTTTTTTACTAAAATTTTTGCTCTATCGGTGATAATTTCATCAACAAGCCCAAATGATTTGGCTACTTCAGGATCCATGAAATTATCGCGTTCCATGCTTTTTTCAATAGTCTCTAGTTCTTGCCCTGTATGCTTGACATATAAGAGATTAAGCATTCTTTTTAGTTTCATGGTTTCTTTGGCATGAATTTCGATATCTGTAGCCTGCCCTTGGTAACCACCTGACGGCTGATGGATCATTATACGACTATGCGGTAGGGAGTAACGCATACCTTTCTCCCCAGCAGTAAGCAACATAGAACCAGCAGAGCAAGCTTGACCTATACAAAGAGTAGAAATCTTAGGCTTAATATATTGCATAGTATCATAAATTGCCAAACCAGAAGTTACAACGCCACCAGGAGAATTAATATACATAGAAATATCTTTTTCTGGATTTTCTGCCTCAAGGAATAGTAATTGTGCAACCACTACATTTGCCATATAATCTTCAATTTGACCACAAACAAAAACTATACGTTCTTTTAATAACCTAGAATATATATCATAGGCTCTTTCCCCTCTAGGGGTTTGTTCGATTACCATTGGTACGTATGTCATTAAATTTTCTCTAAATTTATTAGACTTCCTATAAAACTTTACTTCTGCTGTGCTAACAAGTTTTTATAATATCGATTTAAGACTTTTACTGCTAAAATCCAAATTATACAAACAATAAAAGAAACAGCCATCAAAAGACCAGCAAGATCACTATGTACAACGTTTGGGAAAATGCTGAAAGATAGAAATTGAATAGCTGATCCCGAAGATTTTCCTATTTTATACCCAAGTACATCTACCGCTGCCTTGCCTTTAGTCTTCATTTCGTTATCAAGAGGCATGTAGGACATTTCTTTAGTACAGTCAAACAATGAATATTTTACCCCTTTTCCTAAAACATGCCACAACCCTCCTATAATAACAATCATCATTAACGGAGAAATACAACTAAACCCAGTCATAATTACTAATAAAGGTTTTTCTAGTAAAACAAAAGTAAAAAACACCATACCTGTTAATAACATCGCAATTGGGGTAAGTATTGCTCCCCAAAACCAACCACAAATCCTAATTAAACTACTACCAAGAAAAGCACAAATTAATGCAGCTATTCCAGTCCAAAAGAATACTGTACCGTGGTAAGAAATAAATTCTTGAGTAGAAGGGTATAATTGTTTGGCTTTTGACATCCATAACCCTTCAGTTAGGTTAATTGTCATAGAATATGAAATCATTAATATGCAAATAATTCCTAAATATTTGGAGGAAAAAATTATCTTAGCACTCTCAACTAATCCTAGTTTCAGTATATCGGTTCTTTTATTTTTATATCTAATATTTTTAGTAGTTTCTATAATTTTCAATTCGACGAATCTATGTAAAATTAAACAAATCACCCCAGAAATTAGAATAATTATCGTAAACAATTTGAGTAAAATTTCTGTTTGGTCGTTAATATGAGAAAATAAAGGTAATAAGAAGTGGTCACCTTTGGCAAAATAGACAATTATACTACCAGATATTAATAAATTAGTTTGACCAAATAAAGAAAAGAATGAATAAAACCTTGGGGCTTCTTCAATAGTGGTAATCTTATTAGCAAGTTGCCAGAATAATAAGGTAAATACAATTACTGGCCATAATTCTCCCATTACATAAAATAACGCTATACTCCATTTTCCCCAAATGAGGATAAACCACTTTAAGTGTGGTAACATGGTAACATAATGGGTTACTGTTTTAGGATCTGGATGAAAATATTCTTGATATGGAAATAAAACAAAGGCAAATAATGTAAAAAACCCTAAAAGAAAGCACATTATTATTCTAAATGCTTGTTCAGTTGTCATAACATTACAAAGTTTGCAGTAAAGAATGACGAATAAAAAGCCTAGAGGCATCTCACCCCAAAGTTTTAGAAAGCTTATAACTTCCGAACTAATTAATGTTATCACCAGACTATCTTTCATACTACGTACTAGATTCTGGTTAAGGAGAATAAAGAATATTAGTAAAGCCATAGGTATAAACTTTACCAACTCGTTAGATCTAATAGGCCAAACAATGTGTCTAAATTTACTATTTCTAGCTCTATTCCACATAGTGAAAGAAGACTCTACTGCATTCATATAATACTCATGCTCATTTTCAAGCAACCTAAACTATTATAAAACCCCTGTCAAGTGGTTTTATAATTTAACAAAATTATAAATTCAAAAATATTAGTTTTAAAATAAGATAGAATTACAATTATCAGGTAGACTAGACTATATTTAAATCTTCTTCATAATATAGACTCCATTGTGAGTTATTATATACAAATACCCTTATTTGTAAAGATTTGCCATATATTAAACGGGAGGTACAAGATATCTTAGCAGTTTTTAATGATTCTACCAAACAATGTAATAATAATATCAATATTCAGTTAGAAGCTTTTAAAAAGAATCTTTGCAAGCTTAGTGAAGAGTATTACATTTTAAACAAAATACCAGAAAAGTTAAATAAAAGCATAATAACTATTGCTCCTGAAGTGGCTGGGGCAATTCAAGATAATAACCAACTGAAAATAGAAGAAATGACTACAGCAATTAATGGCTGCATTCAAACTTTAAACAACATTAAAACTGATATTGAATTTTTCAGGATTGATCGTAGTAAAAATTTCTTTTTTATGGTAGCAATTAGTCTTATCTCATCAATTATTACCTCAACCACAGTCCTTTATTTTGTATTACAATGGTTTCCACCACAGCAAAAATATGTGGTTGAAAAAGCTCACGACATTCACACAGAAGGAGTGGTACAAATATTTGATATGCAAGGTAATTTTTGTAATAAAGCACAAATAATCAAGGATTAAATGCAATCATACCTGACATCTATTTCAAAAAAACCATGTTTATTCGCAGTCAAAAAGAACTCAAAATATAATTAATTATTGCAGGCAGCCTCCTAGCATATGGACTTAAGATCATTAAAAATGACAATATATATAATAGATTTTGTAGCAAATCATATATATAATATTGTCTATTAAAAGTTTTTATGTCAAAACATATGGGAGTTCTTAAAATAGCTAGGTAAAATGACAGAACGTTTAAAGCATGACAAAATTTTTCGCAAAGCAATGGAGAATCCGCTAGTAGCCCATGAATTTCTGCATGCTCATTTACCTAAACATATTAAGGATATAGTAAATTTCCCTAGTTTGACAATTGAAAAT
>CAJYDF010000047.1:0-11465 GCA_913698145.1 Sericostoma sp. HW-2014 | reverse complement strand
TTATTTTGCCATTTTTTGGCAGATTCCCGTTTATTGTTATTAATATCAGCGTTATCTTTATAAGGCTCAGATTTATGATTAGTCGTAACGTTTGGAGTAACGGTAGCGTCAATATTTTTTATGGTTAACTTGGCTTTGCCTTTATTGTCAAAACCAATAAGTTTAACTTTTACCACATCACCATGTTTTAAAACACTAGACACAGACTCAATACGTTCCTTCGAGATTTCACTAATATGGATAAATCCATCACGATTACCTAAATAATTGATAAACGCTCCGGATTCTAATATTTTGACAACTGTTCCATTGAATATACCGCCAATTTCAGGTTCAATGGCAATTAACTTAATCTTGGCAATTGCCATATCTAGCTTTTCTTTGCCTATCGCAGAAACGGTTACATTACCATCGTCACTTATATCAATTTTAGCTGACGTTGTATCACAAATTTCACGTATTACTTTACCACCAGGTCCTATAACATCTCTAATTTTATCTTTATCAATTTTAAAGCTATAAATACAAGGAGCGTATTGGCTAACATGGTTATTGGTTTTATTAATAGCCTTATCCATTTCTTGTAGAATATGAATACGACCACTCTTTGCTTGAACTAAAGCCTGCTTCATTATTTCAAATGTTACGCCAGATATCTTAATATCCATTTGTAGGGCGGTTATACCTTCCGTACCACCAGCTACTTTAAAATCCATATCTCCAAGATTATCTTCATCCCCAATAATATCAGATAAAATTACAAATTTATCGCCTTCTTTTATCAAGCCCATAGCAATACCTGCTATAGGGGTTTTGATCGGCACTCCAGCATCCATAAGTGCCATTGAACCGCCGCAAATAGTAGCCATGGATGATGAGCCATTACAGGAGGTAATTTCTGACACTACCCTAATGGTATAAGGGAATTGTTCTTTAGTTGGCAACATGCGGTTAATGGCTCTCCATGCTAGTTTGCCATGACCTATTTCTCTGCGACCAGGAGCCCTTACTGGCGTTGCTTCTCCTACTGAATAAGGAGGGAAAATATAGTTGAGCATAAAACGCTCTTTATATTCGCCGTCTAAACTATCAACAATTTGTTCATCTTGACCAGTGCCAAGTGTAGTAACTACTAAACTTTGTGTTTCTCCTCTAGTAAATAAGCTTGAACCATGTGTTTTTGGCAATATCGCAATTTCACAAGCTATGTTTCTTATGTCGGCAGGCTTTCTGCCATCTATACGAGTATTTTTCTTTAATACGTCCTGACGCAGTACTTCTGATTCTACTTCTTTAAGAGCAAATTCAATTTGTGAGTTAGTAAGATTATTATTCGCAATATCTTCTGCAAAGTGCCGCTTAATTATATCATAAATGTTCTTTACCGCTAATAGTCTTTCTTGTTTTAATTTAATAGCAAAAGCCCGCTTAATATCTTCTTGCACTATGCTGCTAATTTGTTCTTTTAAGCTAGCAGGGAACAAGCTAGTAGGCTGTAATTTAGGTTTTCCAGCAATTTTTACTAAGTCATTAATCAATTCGATTACAGGCTGTAATGCCTTGTGACCAAACTCAATAGCTTCTAACATTTGCTCTTCGGACAATAGATCGGCTTCAGACTCAACCATCATAACTGATGTGTCAGTTCCTGCCACTACTAAGTCTAGTTTACTAGTCTTTAACTGGTTAAATGAAGGGTTTAGGATAAAATTACCATCTATCAAACCGACTCTGCTGGCTGCTACTATATGTTGATATGGTGCTGCAGATAAAGCTAATGCAGCAGATGCTCCAATAATTGCTAGTATATCACTATTACACTCAGGGTCATATGAAAGAACAGTACAGATTACTTGCGTTTCATTAAGAAAAGCTGGGTGAAATAATGGTCTAATTGGTCGATCAATCAAGCGTGAGACTAATACTTCTTTTTCCGATCCTTTACCTTCTCTTTTAAAAAACCCCCCTGGTATTTTACCAGCAGCAAATGCCATTTCTTTATAATGGATAGTAAGAGGAAAGAATCCTATTCCTTCTTTTGGCTCTTTGGCACTTACGGCAGTACACAATAAGACAGTTCCTCCCATTTTTACCATAACTGCTCCATCAGCTTGACGAGCAATTTTACCAGTCGTTAATTCAAGTGTTCTTCCACCTAATTCTATTGTTTTAACTATTTCTTCAAACATTCTTTTTCCTTATTTAATTAACAAAAAAACCCGGCTAATTTCTGATTCTTTAGCCGGGTTTTATTTTACTTTCTTATTCCTAGTTTATTGATCAACGACAAATATCTGCTTAAACTTTGTTTTTTGATGTAATCTAATAATCGACGTCTACGACCAACTAACATTAATAATCCCCTTCTCGAGGAAAAATCTTTGTGATTAGTTTTAAAATGCTCTGTTAAATTGCTGATTCTTTCAGTTAGAATTGCACATTGCACTTCACTAGAACCAGTATCATTTTCTTTAGTAGCATATTCTGCAATTAATTGTTGCTTACGCTGTGTTGTAACCGACATCAGTAATCTCCATGTTTATTTTATAGGTTAAATACTCGTAAAGAATTAAAGCAATTTTCACTCAAGCTACCAATTGCCAACAGAGAGTCTTGATATCGAATCCAAACTAATTCAATCTTTTCAAGACAATCAAAATAACATTTCTGACCATAAATAATTTTTTTAGCTTGGTCAGTAGTAGCATCAAGTACCAGGATGTCGTCCAGTACTGCTTCAATTTTTATACTTCTTTTTTCAAGAAATTCTTTTATTCCTTGATTTTGTTCATCAAGTTCTGTTAATTTAATAGCATTACATGCTGTAAATATTCCAACTTTAGTACGCTGTAATTCTAGCACAAATGCTAAACTTTTCAAGGATAAAGCAATATCTTCTGCTAAAGTTCTTACATACGTTCCCTTAGAGCATTCCACCCTATAGGTAGCTTGATTATTTTGATGATCAAAATTAAGACATTCCAAATTATATATTTGGATATTCCTAGGGGTTAATTCTACTGCCAAATTTTCTCGAGCTAATTTATAAGATCTAACACCGTTAACTTTTATAGCAGAAAAGGCAGGGGGACGCTGTTTAATCGTAGATATGAATTTTTTACAGATATTATGACAATCGGTTTCGTTAGGAATATGATCAGTAACAGCTATTACTTTACCTGAGGCATCTGCTGTATCAGTTTGTTTACCAAACTGCACCGTAAAAATGTAGGTTTTTTTTGCATCTACCAGAATTCGTACTAATTTTGTTGCTTCACCAATTGCCAAAGGTAATACCCCTTCCGCTTCAACATCCAAGGTTCCGCAATGACCAACTTTAACTCCTAAAAGGTTTTTTTTAACTATAGAAACAAGCTTTGCTGAGCTGATACCCTTAGGTTTATAGATATTAAGCCAATAATTATTAAGATGAAACATTATTAGCATCCTTATATTTAGATTAGTAACTCATCTTACGCATAAATCCCGTGGCAATTTAAAAATTGTAGAAAAGTACAAGACGTCTATTAGCGAGACCACGCAAGTAAGTCGTGGCAATCCATGAAGCTTGTTATGTGGATTGCTTCGACCATTACATGGTCTTGCAATGACGATAATACCTGTATACAAGGCGTTATTGCGATGAACGGCTATAGTTAATTCAGGAGAAGTTGGTGACGTCGTCACTCGTCGCTCACCTATTACTTATAGGTGTCGCTCCATCGCTCCTGCTACCCAATCCTCCTGAATTAACTATAGTGACGAAACAATCCAAAAAAGTGACCATAAATTGATTACTTCTTGGCTTAAGCCTTCTCGCTAATAGACGTCTTGTACTTTAACTTTTTTTCTGTGAACGCTCACAAAGTTTGAGATATATGGTGCCGCTAGAAGGAATTGAACCTTCGACCACACCATTACCAATGGTGTGCTCTACCTCTGAGCTATAGCGGCATAGTTTTAGATTCTATAAAATATATGATCTTTTTGACATATTTTGTTTTATTGGTCAAGCAGAAATTTTAAAATTATTGAGCGTTTACGGTTTTTTGCTATTTTCTTATAATGAATAAAAGATCTGCTTGCCAAGTGTCTATTAGCGAGGAGCCGCTTTGCGGCGACGTAGCAATCTACTCACCAAACGTCATTGCGAGACCATGTAGTGGTCGTGGCAATCCATTAATCTTGCTTCGTCGCTACTAAAATAGCTCCTATTTATTATGTAACGATGTAAAAATGTTTTTTGCAAGGGTTTGGCTTATACCATTGACTTTAGATAATTCATCAATAGTGGCATCACATATTGCTTTATATGAGCCAAAATAATGTAACAAGGCTTTCTTTCGGGTGACACCAATTGAACTTATGTCATCTAGACTAGAAACTTTAATGGCTTTGGAACGGCGTAGCCTATGGTTTTTTATAGCAAAATTATGTGCTTCATCCCGCAAAATTTGTAAATATTTCATGACCGGAAGACTCTTATCGATTGTAAAAGCCTCTTTATTAGGCATATGAAATTGTTCACATCCAGCATTTCTGTCAGGTCCTTTTGACATACAAACAACTGGAATTTTAAGATCAAATTCTTTCATTATTTTTTGTACTACAGATAGATGCCCCTTGCCTCCATCGATAATCATTAAAGTTTTATAGTCAATTGATGAGAAGTTGGTACTTGCATGCTCATTTGGTAGATGTTCTTTTTTTAATCTAGTAAATCTTCTTGTTAAGACGATTCTTAACATCTCATAATCATCACCTTGGGAATTCCCTTGGGGAATAGATATATTAAAAATTCTATATTCTTTTTTATCGAAACCTGATTGGTTAGCAACAATCATGCTACCTACGGCAAATGTTCCCATAATGTGACTATTATCATAAACTTCAATTCTATCTGGTATGGTAGGCAGATCGAATAATTGTTGTATTTGTTGAAAGATAATTTGATTTTTAGCAAATTGTTTTAAATGCTGATTAAGTGATAACTGGGCATTAAACTCAGCATTTTCTAATAATCTTATACTCGAATGCTTTGAAGAATTGGCTCCGCAAAACTTCGGGGGATTGGCGTACTCACATACTTCATCTACGCTCCGCTCGCTCATCCCTTGTTTATTGTCCCCATTCTCCAGATCATTCGAGTATAGTCTGATGTTAAATTTGCTATTCCCACTCAATTGTCTAATAGCCTTGGTTACTAATTCTAGATCAATGATAGGATGGTTTATAATTATCTCATTCGGAATTTGAGCATTTTGATAAAATTGATTTATAAATTGTGTCAATATTTCTGATTTATTACTGTCCTCCGTATGAAACGGAAAGTACGCTATATTCCCATAAGACTGACCAAATCTATATACAAATAGCTGAATACAATAATAATTATTCTTTTCAACAATAGCTATAACATCAGCGTTTTTAATAGAATTACTAGATAAAGTTGATTTTAGTTGGATATAACTTAGTGCTTTTATTCGGTCTCGTATTTCGGCAGCTTCTTCAAAACGTAATTGTATACTTAATTCTTCCATTTTGTGAGATAAAGTTTTTTGTAATTCTTTAGTTTTACC
Source organism: Sericostoma sp. HW-2014 (assembly GCA_913698145.1). Taxonomy (NCBI): domain Eukaryota; kingdom Metazoa; phylum Arthropoda; class Insecta; order Trichoptera; family Sericostomatidae; genus Sericostoma; species Sericostoma sp. HW-2014. The sequence goes on along the minus strand of CAJYDF010000047.1, from coordinate 5,886 downwards.
ATTTAAGAAATTCTTTACTTGGCATACTAGTTCACTATAATTTTCTTTACTAATTTTCTCAACACATGGGGCAGAACATCGACCAATTTGGTACTGTAAACAAGGGCGTTTGCGATTGTTAAAATAATTATCACTACAAGACCGTAATTTAAAAATTTTCTGTAATTCTTTTAAGGTAGTATCGACTTGCTCTGAGGAAACAAATGGACCAAAAAACTCGCCACCAGATAAGTTCTTTCCTCTATATTTAATTAATTGTGGGTAATCAACATCTAAGCGTAATTTAATATAAGGAAAAGACTTATCATCCTTAAGTAATACATTAAACTTAGGTTGAAATTTTTTAATTAACTGGGCTTCGAGCAATAAAGCTTCAACCTCAGAATTAGTAACATTATACTCTAAATAATGCGTTAGAGAGATCATTAATATTGTTTTATTATCAAGATCAGTTTTAATATAGTTAGTAAGACGTTTTTTTAGATTCTTAGCTTTGCCTACATAGATAACTTGCCGATCAGCTTTCAGCATTTTATAAACTCCAGGCAGGCTAGGTGCATTCTCGAGGTGATATTTTATTAAATCACTGCCTATAAGTTTAGAATTTTGTAACATAACCGAGCCTTTTTCTAAGTAATCCTATGCAAAAAACTAACAAACTACACATAGTACCAATAAAGACACCCTTTAGTCGAAAATTACTAGCAAAAAAATATGTCCAAATGAAGAAAGAGGAGGCTCCACTTAATCCGCATAGAATCATCATTCTTTGTGTTATAGTGATGTTGAAAAAGGCAAATATTAGAGGAACTAATATTATTGGTCCCCAAGACCCGGTGATAAACACTACTAGATCAATTACATTATCAAATTTTAAAGCGATGATTATGGCAAAACTTCCGATTACAACATTAGTAATTCTAGTAATTAGCAATAATTTCTTTTGATTCTGTATTTTAAAAATAGGAGTCAACAAGTCTTTCACTAGAGCTATTGAGGTAACATTTAAATCAGAATCAGCAGTAGACATGACTGATGCAAGTAAGCCAATTATCACAAAGCCTTGTAACCCTGAAGGAACTATTTGATCAATTAGGTGTGGCAATGCTAAATTAGAAGAGTAGTCGGGGTAAAGATTATAGGCGATTAACCCATTTAAGGTTATAAATATTAAAAATATAGCATATATACTTGATTTTATATATATAGCATTACTAGTCTTTTTGGCATTATTGTTAATTAAAGCTCTTTGAATAAAAATAGGATATAAGTTCATTACATAAAATCCTAGCATAGCAGTTATCGTATTAATAAATAGCTCACTGGCAAAGTTATTATGATGAATAAAATATACTTTTTCAATAGGTAATTGGTTGATAAAATCACTAATACCAATTTTGTTAAGACCACATATTGCAATAATTGGCAAAGCAATTATCATCGCGAAGAATTGTAGTAAATTAGTAAACATAATTGATTGTAACCCACCAATAGTTGTGTAGATAATAACAATCCCATAACTTAATAGAGTTCCTTCTAAGTAGTTAATTTTTAAAATATATTGAAAAATATATCCACTAACACTAATTTGGGCAGCAACAAAGCCTATAGATACCATAATAGTTGTGATGCCAGCAATAAAACGTCCTGTTTTTCCATAATATTTTTCCATTATATCGCCAACACTTTCTGCTCCATAATGTTTAGTTATTTGGGGTACAAGATAAATAGCTATTAGTATATCGACTGGTAGAGAGAGTATCAGTCCATAACTATACGATAAATCACCAGAAAAAGCTTTTTCTGCAATACCCAAAGTAGTAGCTCCGCCAACCGATGAAGTAAAAATAGTTGCAACTAATAATATCCTGCTATTTTTAATCTTGTCTTGAACGGTAGCATAATTGGCAAAACCTCTAAGTCTAGATCTATAGTAGATACCAATAACAAGTATCGATATCAAATATAGTAATACAATAATATTATCAATGGTCATTACTAATTATTTTTTGTTGAATTGAAACTCAAACATACTTCGTATAACCTGAATTAGTGTCGAATAAGTACCCATCATGCTGTCATTGCGAGGAGGCATAAGCCTCCGAAGCAATCCATTTCTACTCGTTTTCTGGATTGCTTCGTTGCTACTAAAGTAGCTCCTCGCAATGACTCTGAGGTTAAATACTAATCAGATTTATAACGTTACCAACTTCTCATCAATTGACTATAACAGATATTTTTGCTCCACTAATAGCTGTATTCATTATTTTTGTGATATTGCTTATTTTTATCCCGAATTGAGGTTAGATTATGAGAAATGATAAATACTACAAAAGCGTTTATTATCTTCGAGTATTTGTAGATGAATTTTAGTTATAGGTAGCGGTAATATTTCTTCAATTATTTCTGGCCATTCAATTAGACAAATATTGCCCTGCAAGGCTTCTTCTATACCTAGTTCATAAATTTCTTCTAAATAATTTAAACGGTAGAGATCAAAATGATAAATCATAAATTTTGAAGTCTTGTAGACTTGCAGCAAATTAAAAGTAGGGCTGCTGATATTAATATCAGATTCACAAAAATGCTTTATAATCTCTCGACAGATAAATGTTTTTCCACAACCTAAATCACCTGAAAAAGTTATAATTTTATTAGACTCTAAATTTTTAGCGATAGTTTGTGCAAACGATATAGAGTCTTGTTCGTTATTTAAAATAACCGACTCTTTTTGAAACTTCATTAAGCCTTCAAATTTTGATGTTTAATCCACAAGTAAGTATAGTCTAACATATTAATCCTATAACATCAAATATTAACAGTGTTTATTCTAATTCCTCGATTCTGTTGAATTTAACTAACTATTTAATTAATGGTTTGGGAATTACCCGATTTTCTAAAGGGCCAGTTGGTTTAGCTGGTTCTAATAATTTCGGAGTTAAAATAAATTTAGTCTTTTGTTCAATAGGTGAAAGGGTAACATGAAAATTATGCGGTTGTTGAATTACAGCATATTTATCCCATTCCGGATAAGCTCTATCTAAATTTCCTTTAGATTCATTAGGACCATAAATTTCAATCTCACCAAATTGATATTTTTTCAGTGGAAATAATTCATTCACATAAAAGAAATCATTGGGAAATCTATGTAGTGTTCTAAAATTACTATATAAAAATTTGTTACCTTTTTGGCGAAAGATAAATATACCTATACATCTCTTATCACATATTGTATAAAAATCTTGATGACGAACTTTATAACCTAACTCTGTGAAATCCGGTAATATATCTTGTAATCTGATTTCATCAGCATGCATTATGCCAATATCTAAGTCATCATCAAAAGGTATAATACCTTGATGTCTTACCGCTCCAAGAAGCGTGCCGCCCTCAATCCAATAATTTATGTTATGTTTAGTCAATATTTCATGAGTGTCTTTCATTAATTGGTATAAGTGTAGGGCTGTATCTGCACTAATTGTATATTTCTGTACTTGTTGGTCGGTAGGAGTCACATACCTCCATTGGTGATCATAAAACTCTACATAACCTCGATACAAACCATAGATAATTATAATTATCCCAACTACTTTAAAGAAAAATTTATTAGTTTTTTTATTTTTTTTGTGCATACAGGTTTCTTATATTTATTTTTAGTAGACTTGTCATATATTTTATACTATTAATTGAATTAGTTGGAAATTAATACAATTAATAGCGATGAAAATAAAACCAGTAATTATGGCTGGTGGTCTAGGAACAAGATTATGGCCATTATCGAGACAAATGCAACCTAAACAATTCATCAGAATATTTGATAATTTTAGTTTAATCCAAAAAACTTTGATTACCAATAAAACTTTAGGTAAACCAACTTTAATAATTGCTAAGGATTATGAATCAATAGCACAGGAGCAACTTAGAGAGCTAAATATAGAAGCAGATTTAATAATAGAGCCTGTGGCTAAAAATACAGCATCATGTGCGATTATATCAGCTATTCAAGCAAAGAATAATGGCTATGATACAATTATATTGCTGCCTTCTGACCATTATATACACAATGTTAATAACTACTTAGATACTATTAATAAATCTTTGAATTATTTGGCAAAATTTGGTATTTGTACTATTGGCATTAGACCTAGTTTTGCAAATAGCGAATATGGTTATATTAAAATAAAGAAGTTATTAGCAGATAGAATTTATAAAACTGAACAATTTGTAGAAAAGCCTACTATTCAACAGGCAAAAAATTATTTAGAAGAAAATGACAAATATAAAAATAGCAAATATTTTTGGAATTCAGGAATTTTTATTTTTAATATAGATTTTATTTTAGAGCAGGCTAAATTATGGCAAAAGGAACTATTTAAACATGCATATAAAGCATATTATTCTGCAGCTAAAAATTGTGGCAATATAACTCTTGCTTTAGAACCATATCTACATATTACACCAATTTCTTTAGACTATGCTATAATAGAAAATATTAGGCAAATGATTATGATAGAAGCCAATTTTAGTTGGAATGATATTGGTAATTGGCATTCTTTATGGCAAATGCAAGAGAAAGACATAACCAATAATTACTGTGAAGGTGATGTGATCAACATTGATAGTACCAATTCATATATTAGCTCTAATAATAAGCTTACTGCGGTAATAGGAATGGATAATATAATAATTATTAATACTAAAGATGCGTTACTGATCGCAAATAAGTCAGAAATCAGAAAAATAAAGCAGCTGGTAATAGAAATGACCAAAATTGGACGAAAAGAAATATTATGAACTTGCGTGAGAATATAAAAAATTATGTCAGCAATTTTCAAGAAGAAAATGAGTATAAACAAAGGATGTTAGACTTTTTAGATAATTGTGAAAATCCTTTTAGTAGAGAGACAAAAGAAGGACATTTTACTAGCTCAGGATTTTTGCTTAATTCTAATAAGACAAAATTCTTATTGATGCATCATCGTAAGTTGGGTAAATGGTTGCAGCCAGGAGGGCATTGTGATGGTAATAATGATCTTTTAGCTGTAGCAATTAAAGAGGCTCAAGAAGAATCTGGAATTTTAGATATTGAGGCAGTTTCTAAACAAATTTACGATATAGATGTTCATTTTATTCCTAGTAATGCTAAAGAGCAGGAGCATTATCATTATGATATGAGATTTTTATTAAAAACCGTTTGTAACGATTGCTTTATAAAAAATGCCGAATCACATGATTTAAGATGGCTAGATTTTGCTGACAATCACAAAGAACTCCTGCTGGATGATTCAGTAAAAAGGATGATCAAGAAATATATCCAAATAATAAGTTAAATTAATGGTAGCAAAAAAGTTTTATAGAAATAAGGAAGATTTTATTTGTGAGATGTGTGGTGAATTTATCCAAGGCAATGGTTATACTAATCATTGCTCAATATGTTTCTACAGTAAGCATGTAGATATTAATCCTGGCGATAGAGCGTCTGAATGTAATGGGCTAATGCAACCAATTTCCTATAAAATAGATGGTAAAAAAGGTTTGGTCTTAACCCATAAATGCCTTAAATGTCGAGAATATAAAAATAATAAGCTTGCTGATACTGATAATATGGAAAATTTGCTAAATATTTTTAATTATAAGTTGTTTTTGCAAAATTGAAAAATTTAGATTAGTGAGTAGTATATAATATGCTATACTCAAATGACTTGAAGAGTATATATAATTTTGTAAAACTATAATATGAACATCAATGATAAAACTTACTATAGATGATATTGAAATTGAAGTAGAAGAGGGTACAACCGTATTTCGTGCCTGCAGCAAGCTTGGTATAGAAATCCCCCATTTCTGCTTTCATGAACGTTTGAAAATTGCTGGTAATTGTCGTAT
>CAJYDF010000045.1:0-24004 GCA_913698145.1 Sericostoma sp. HW-2014 | reverse complement strand
TCAAACTCCAGGAAGAAGAAATAAAATTAATCCAGAATCAAATAGAAGAAAAGAATCAAATTATTAAACAAACCAAGCAGAAAGAAGAAGAGTTGTTTGCCAAATTAGAGCAATTGCAACAAGAGTCTTCAATTCCCCAGTTTAGTTCAAAACAAGAGAGAGAAGAAATAGTCAATCAATATCCTATATTACAAGAAAGAACTAATGATGTTATCGCATCGATTAAACATCAAATTGAGCTTAATAAATTGAATGATCTGATAGAACAGCAAGGAGATAAGATTAATATTGAAAAAGATAGAGCAGATAGTTTAGCCCAGCAATTAGAGAAATTAAAATTATCTGCAGATGAACAAATAAGAGGTAATCTAATAGTAATAAAAGAACTCCGGGAAAAGATAAAAGGATTGGAGGAAGAAAAAGAGCAACAACTTATAACACCTCAAGGTCCTAATTGGGCAGAAGAGCTAGAAAGGATAGGTGAAGCAAATAAACTTGTACAGCTAGAAAAGCAGATAGGTGAGTTAACCAAAGAGAATGGCGACTTAAAAGGTAGATTAGAAGCATTAGAAACACTTAGTGCAGAAAAAGATGAGAAGTTAAAGGTAGTAGAAGAAGGGTATAGAAAGGAACTTAGTAAACAATTAGCACAGACCGCAATAGATGTAGCAAAACTACAGGTGGAAAATGAGGAATTATCGAATCTACAAACTCAACTAAAATCAGAGCAACAAGGTAGGCAGGAAGAGCTAGAGGGAAAGCAGCAAGAGTTGAACAAGTCCCAAAAAGAATTATCCGACGCTAGAGACGAAGTAAATAAAACCAAAGAATTATATGGAAAAGAAGAGGAGCAAACTAAAAAATTACAAACTCAAGTGGGCGAGTTAACCAAGTCTTATGGTGACTTGCAAAATGAGTTAAAGGTAGAAAAAGAAAACCATAAAGAGGAACTTAATAGGCAATTAGCAGAGCTACAAGCGGAAAATAAGGAATTATCGAATCTGGGAACCCAACTGCAATCACAACAGCAAGAGAAACAGAAAGAGCTAAACAAATCCCAAGAAGAATTAGCCAATGCTAGAGACAAACTAGAGAACACCAATAAAAAATTACAAACTCAGGAGGGCGAGTTAACTAATGCTCAGCAACAGTTCACGACTAAATTGGAAGAAGCAGAAAATCAGCTAAAGGAACTTAGTGCAAATAAGGATTTAGAGTATAATAAGTTAAATGCAGAAAAAGAAAGGCTTGAGGTAAAACTTAAGAAACAATCAGAGCAAGCCGAAGCAGGCGTAACAGAGTTACGAGAGCTAAGTGAGAAATTATCGAATCTACAAACTCAACTAGAATCAGAGCAACAAGGTAGGCAAGAAGAGCTAGAGGGAAAGCAACAAGAGTTGAACAAATCCCAAAAAGAATTATCCGACGCTAGAGACGAAGTAAATAAAACCAAAGAATTATATGGAAAAGAAGAGGAGCAAACTAAAAAATTACAAACTCAAGTGGACAAGTTAGCCACGGATAATAGTAAGTTACAAGATGAGATAAATGTAGCAGAAGAAAAGCATAAAGAGGAATTTAGTAAACAATTAGTGCAGACCGCAATAGACGCAGCAAAACTACAGGTGGAAAATGATGCATTATTGCAAGGGGTAATAGGGGATTTATCTCAACTAAAATCAGAACAGCAAGAAAGGCAGGAAGAGTTAAACAAATCCCAAGAAGAATTAGTAGGTGCTAGAGAAGAACTAAATAAAGCCAAAGAATTATATGAAGAAAAAAGTAATCAGGCTGAAAATTTACAAACTCAAGTGGGAGAGTTAACTAATGCTCAGCAACAGTTCACGACTAAATTAGAAGAAGCAGAAAAAAATGCAAAAAATCAGCTAGAGGCACTTAGTGTAAAGAAAGATTTAGTGTATAATGAATTAAAGGCAGAAAAAGACAGTCTTGAAAATGAGCTTGATAAACAATCTAAGGTTGCTGCTGAACAGGCTCAAGAGAACCGAAAGAATGCAAGTAGGATAACAGAGCTTGAATCCCAAAATGCTGAACTTTTAGCTCAGTTAGCAAGTTTAAATGTTAAGGTGGAGACAAGTGAAATTGAGATGCAAACGGATGAGGTTCTTAGCAATGAGATGAGGTCAGTAGGTACGGGAACAGAGCCGGTTATGGGTAGTGGTGTGTCAACTAAGGAAGCTATGACTAATACGACAGAGGTAATTATTCAGGAACAGACAGTATCTCCTATAACAGTATCTCCTATAACTGAAAGACAAACTATTGATAAAATGTTATTTCACGATAATGATGATGATAAAATATTGCAGGCTTTTAAAAAATTGTCAAGAGATCAAGTCCAGCCGATTATTGATAAATGTGGGTTGGAATCTGGCAGCAATTTTGCTAAATTTGCCAAAGAAGATGTCAATAAATTATCTGAGGTATTTCAGGATACACAAATATTGCGAGATATAGAAAATATTGAACAAAAAGGTTATGCGGATATTCATAAAGAATTTGCATCTGAGTATAAAGATATTATATGGCAAAGTAAAGATGCAGAGAAAAGCTTTAATTTACAACAAAATGGTAAGGATGTTGCTATAATAAGTGAGAAAAAATTGAGTTATGATAACGATGTTGAATATAAAACTAGTGATGGAGAATCAATTAAAAATGCTCGTACGGTAAATATACCGTTATCTATGGATATTAAGGGATCGTGCCATATGTCTTTTGCCGTACAAGATACAAGTGGACGTAGTATTAGTAAAGAAAATGCTGTATATTTAACTGCTCACTATAATAATGGTAAATTAGTGCATCTAACCAAGCCTACAGAAATATTTGCTTGTTCTGATGATAAGAATTCACCTTTATATTTAAAACGTGATGGTAAGATATATACTTTACCAGTAAATAAATATGCCCTTGAACAGCTTGAGAAAGAAGTTCTTAAAAACAAAGGAGAATATGTAGGAATAGTTAAAAATGCTTCTGGTGCTATTGTTAGTATAAATTCAGGTGCTTCTCAAGATGGACGATCTGAGAGGTTAAAAGATGATGCTAGTTTTAAGATAGCATCTCAAGTATTACATGCTAATGCTACCCATACAACCAATAGTCCTATAGATAGGAAAGTTTTGCCTAAAAAACATAGCCAATATACTAATAGAGGTCTTTAGTGTCAGGGAGTGTAATGGGAATAATGGTCTGTAGGAGTTGCTTTGTACAAAAATATTACTGCAATTTACATTTTGAATTTATAATTATGGGTAATTTATAAAAATACTTGCTTTTTGATGTTTTTTTTATTAGTCTGTGCAATCTTCACAGAATCTACGTGAATTTGGAATAGCAGATTATTTCAAATGTGGTTAGCTGTGTAAGTAGTCAGGATTGAGCTAACTTACTGCCCGCGTGATGGAATGGTAGACATAACGGACTTAAAATCCGTGGGGTGCAAGCCCTTGCCAGTTCAAGTCTGGCCGCGGGTACCATTTGTTTTTTATCAAGGAAGATGTATATGTTTATTCAAACTGAAATTACTCCTAATCCTAATGCAATAAAATTTTTTCCTAATATACCCATTAGCCCTAATCAACCGGTTCATTTTAGTAATTTTGATGAGGCAAAAGGTAAAAGCAGTCTAGTAGTTCAATTATTCAGTATAAATAACGTAAAATCTGTATTTCTTGGTAGTGACTTTATTACTATTACTAAGGAGGAAGAAAGTGATTGGCTGGTTTTAAAACCTGAAATTTTGATGATTATGATGGATCATTTTACTTCTGGTTTTACTGTGTTTGATGTGCAAAATAATATATCTACTGACAAATCTAGTGTAAATGATTTGGACGAGATGTCTGAAGTTGAACAGCAGATTATAGAAATTATTGAAACACGTGTACGTCCTTCGGTTGCCATGGATGGAGGTGATATAATATATCGAGGGTTTGAAAATGGAGTGGTAAAATTAGAGCTTCGCGGAGCTTGCCATGGCTGTCCTAGTTCGAGTATTACTTTAAAAAATGGTATTGAGTCAATGCTTAAGCACTTTATTCCTGAGGTAGAATCGGTTGAAGCTGTAGAAGATTAAGATATTAGGGGTCTATCTTATTAATGAGGTTAAATAAAACAATATTGCCGCAGCATTTGAAACATTTAGGCTTTCTACTTTACTGGAAATTGGGATTTTAACCAGATAATCGCATTGCTCTTTAACTAGCCGCCTTATTCCTTTATCTTCAGACCCAAGTATTATTGCCATTTTATCTGAAAATATTTTATTATCTAAGGATTGGGTTGCTTTACCATCCAGACCAATAATCCAAAACCCATGTTTCTTTAGATATTCTATTGACCGCCTTAAATTAGTTACCTTAACCATTTGTACTAGTTCCAAAGCTCCAGAAGCTGTTTTTGCTATAGTGGCATTTTCATCTGGGGCATTATCGGCGGGTAATATTATGGCTGTGATACCAAAAGAAGCCGCACTACGAATAATAGCACCAATATTTTGTGGATCGGTTACTTGATCTAAAATAGCTACTTTACAATTGGCAGTAGTTATGTCAATATCTTCAATATGATTAGAGAAAATGCTTTTAACGTTAGCGGCTATTCCCTGATGATTATGATTTGGACCAAGAAGGCGTGTTAAGGAATCTGTGTTGGTAATTTCATATTGATGATTAGATATTAAATTTTTGTTCAAATTAAAAATATCTTCTGTACATAAAACTCTTTGAATATGACGTTTTGGATTACTTAGTGCTGCAAATACTGGATGTTTGCCATATATGTAGTAGAAATCTTTAGAAATCTTAGATTTATTTCTCATCTTATTAGAACCTGCAGTAATTTATTCTTGACACAAATTACTATTTATTATAGAAAGTTACAACTAGATAAACGTTCTAAGTTGCTGTGAATAAAATTTTAATAGAAATTATTAGTATAGATTTTAGCTATAGTTTTATTATTTGTTGATTTTTATCGAGTATATATAAGTTTAATATTAGCTTATTAGAAGACTCAAGAAAAGGGCGAAGAAGATTTATTGGCATTTACACTAATTTATATTGTGCTTTACTTTTAATTAGGCTATTTAATGCTTGCGTGAATTCTTTGGAGGAGTGGTCGAGTGGTCAATGGCAGCGGACTGTAAATCCGCCCGCGTGAGCGTACGAAGGTTCGAATCCTTCTTCCTCCACCACAGATTGGTTAGGTGAAATACGCGGGTGTAGCTCAATGGTAGAGCTCCAGCCTTCCAAGCTGGCCACGTGGGTTCGATTCCCATCACCCGCTCCAAAACTATTGGTGATAATTGGAAATTGGATAAATTTGTTATTTTTATTGTTAAATTTGTATTAAATCTTAAATTGTGGAGAATGAATTATGGCAAAGGTAAAATTTGAGAGGGACCTGCCCCATTGTAACGTAGGTACTATAGGACACGTGGATCATGGCAAAACTTCTTTAACAGCTGCAATAACTTTAGTATTGTCAAAAGAAGGTGGTGCTAAGGCTACTAACTATGATGAAATTGATGCTGCTCCTGAAGAGAAGACAAGGGGTATAACTATTGCTACTGCCCATGTTGAATATAAAACTAAAAAAAGGCATTATGCTCACGTTGACTGTCCTGGTCATGCAGATTATGTAAAGAATATGATAACCGGTGCTTCTCAAACTGATGGTGCTATATTAGTGGTATCTGCTTGTGATGGTCCAATGCCCCAAACAAGGGAACACATAGTGCTTGCTAAGCAAGTAGGTGTGCCTACAATGGTTGTTTTCTTGAATAAAGTTGATATGGTTGACGACCCAGAGTTAGTTGACTTAGTAGAAATGGAAGTCAGAGAGCTTCTTTCAATGTATGGTTTTCCTGGAGATGAGATACCAGTTATCAGGGGGTCAGCTTTGCAGGCTTTAGAAGGGAAACCTGAAGGTGAAGCTGCGATCAGAGAATTGATGAATGCTATTGATGAATATATACCTCAGCCTAAGAGAGATACAGATAAACCATTATTAATGCCAATAGAAGATGTATTTTCTATTGCTGGAAGAGGGACTGTTATTACTGGTAGAATTGAAAAAGGTGTAATAAAAGTTGGTGATGAGGTAGAGATTGTTGGTATAAGAGATACTCAAAAAACTACTTGTACTGGTGTGGAAATGTTTAAGAAACTATTGGATCAAGGTGAAGCTGGTGATAATGTTGGTATATTGCTACGTGGAACTAAAAGAGAAGATGTGTGTAGAGGACAGGTACTATCTAAACCTGGGAGCATAACTCCGCATACTGAATTTGAAGCTGAGGTTTACGTGCTTACCACTAAAGAAGGTGGTCGTCATACAGCGTTTACCGATAAATATCGTCCACAGTTTTATTTTAGAACTACTGACGTGACTGGGGAGATTGCTTTAAAAGATGGTAAAACGATGGTTATGCCTGGTGATAATGCGAATTTGCATATTACATTGATTTCTCCGATAGCTATGGAAGAAGGCGTACGTTTTGCTATCCGTGAAGGCGGTAAGACAGTAGGAGCTGGGGTAGTATCAAAAATTATAAAATAACATAGAAATAATCATTCTGAAATAATTTAGGATGATTATTTTTTAATGGCTAGGCAAAATGCTTTTAATTGAACTTGCCTCAAGTTGTGTTTGCAAAAAATTTGAGTAAGTCTGTTAAAGAAGCGTATTTTGGATGGTCGGGCTGTTTATAAAAAGGTTTAGTTAATGAAAAATAATCAAAAAATTAAAATTCGTCTAAAGTCATTTGATCACCGTTCGCTTGAGCAAGGTACTAGAGAGATAGTAGGGGCTGTTAAAAGAACTGGTGCAGATATAATTGGTCCAATTCCGCTTCCAAGGACAATTGAAAGATTTACCGTTAATAGGTCTCCACATGTCAATAAGAAATCAAGGGAGCAATTTGAGATTAGAATTCAGAAAAGGCTTTTAATAATAAGTTATCCAACCCCTCAGACTGTTGATGCTTTAAAGAAAGTTGATTTGCCTGCTGGTGTTGATGTTGAGATTAAGTTAGAGAGTATTGAGTGATGAGAACCGGTTTAATCGCTAGAAAAATTGGCATGAGTTCAATTTTTAATGAAAAGGGAGAGAGAACTACCGTTACTTTTCTGCAAGTTGAAGATTGTCAAGTAGTGGGACAAAAGACCCAAGAAAGGGATGGTTATAACGCCTTGGTTGTTGGGGTAAAGGATAAGAAATTATCTAAAGTAACAAAGCCAATGAGGCAAGTATTTGCTAATGCTAACGTTGCACCAAAACAAAAATTGAAGGAATTCAGAATTTCTGCTTCTTTTTTCATTGATATAGGTTCTACATTGCGAGTTGATCATTTTGTTGTTGGGCAGTTTGTAGATGTTGTAGGTACTACTATTGGTAAAGGTTTTGCTGGTAGTATGAAGAGGCACAATTTTAGAGGGCTTGAAGCTTCACATGGTGTATCTGTGTCTCATCGTTCGCATGGTTCTACTGGTGGTAGACAAGACCCTGGTAAGGTATTTAAGAATAAGAAAATGGCCGGACACATGGGGAGTACAAGAGTTACTATTCAGAACTTGAAGATAGTTGATACTAATATAGAAAAAGGTATAATCATAGTTAGTGGTAATGTCCCAGGCTCGAAAGGATCTTATGTCTACATTAAGGATGCTATTAAGAAAACCATTACAGCTGCAGGATAAACTATATGAAAGCTAAATTATTAAATCTTGAAAATGAAGTTGTTGGTGAGGTTGATTTAGATCATGAAGTATTTGCCATAGACTTTGTTAGACAAGATATTATCAAGCTTGTTGTTGATTGGCAAAGAGCGAAAGCTATGGCTGGTACACATCAAACGAAGACAGTATCGCAAGTATCTGGTACTACAAAGAAACCTTTTAAGCAAAAAGGTACCGGTAATGCAAGGCAGGGGTCTTTAAGATCTGTACAAATGAGGGGCGGTGGGGTTTCTCACGGTCCAGTAGTAAGGAGTCATGCTACAAAATTACCAAAGAAAGTTAGAAAACTTGGTTTAAAACATGCATTGTCAGAAAAATTGATAGAAGGGAAATTGTTAATATTAGATTCTTTAAAATTAGATGAATCAAAAACTTCTAATCTTGCAAAATTATTAAATAATTTTCATGGTAAGAGTTATTTTATTGTTAGTGGTAATGAAGTGGATACTAATTTTTCTTTGTCAGTACAAAATATTCCTAATACTATTTCGGTACCACAAATTGGTACAAATGTTTATGATATAATACGCCATGATTATGTTTTGTTATCAAGAGAAGCTGTAGATGCTTTAGAAAAGAGGTTGAAGTGAAATCTTATAAACATTATGATCTTATTAGGAATCCTGTGATCACTGAGAAGAGCAATATTTTATCTGAACAAAATAAGTTTACTTTTCATGTTGCTGATAGTGCTGAAAAGGCTTCTATCAAGACAGCTATTGAGAAAATTTTTGAGGTTAAGGTTAAAAAAGTTAACATCATGAATGTAAAAGGTAAGAAAAAAAGATTCAAAGGTGTTAACGGTAGACAATCAGATCAAAAGAAAGCTATCGTGACACTAGAAAAAGATTATACTATTGATTTTACTGGGGGTATTAAATAAAATGGCTTTAAAAAAGTTTAATCCAGTTACTCCATCTCTTAGAGAATTAATACAGGTTGATAAATCTGATCTTTGGAAGGGTAAACCTCATAAACCTTTGACTAAAGGTTTATGTAAGACTGGTGGTAGAAATAATCTTGGTAGAACTACTTCTTGGCATAGAGGAGGGGGGCATAAAAGGCTTTATCGTATAATTGATTTTAAAAGAAATAAGCAAGATATATTCGCTACAGTTGAAAGAATAGAGTATGATCCTAATAGAACCTCTTTCATTGCTCTGATTAAATTTGATGATGGTGAGTATTCTTATATTATAGCACCACAAAAGCTTGTTGTAGGCGATAGAATAGTGTCAAGCGATAATGCTGACATAAAAGTTGGAAATTGTTTATCTTTGAAATCTATCCCTATTGGGACTACTTTGCATAATGTGGAAATGAAAATTGGCAAAGGTGGTCAGATTGCAAGATCGGCGGGGACTTCGGTTAATTTAGTAGGTAAGGATTCGGGTTATGCTCAGATCAAACTTCGGTCTGGAGAATTTAGGTTGGTGCCGTTAGATTGTAAAGCTACGGTGGGTGTTGTCTCAAATCCCGATCAAAAAAATACAAATTTGGGTAAGGCTGGAAGAAATAGATGGTTAGGTTGGAGACCGCATGTTCGTGGTGTTGCAATGAACCCAGTTGATCACCCACATGGTGGTGGAGAGGGAAAAACTTCTGGTGGTCGTCATCCGGTGACTCCATGGGGCTTCCCAACTAAGGGTAAGAAAACCCGTAAGAATAAGTCTACATCAAAGTTTATTATTAAGAGAAGAAAATAATTAGGTAGTAATTATGGCACGTTCAGTTTGGAAGGGACCTTTTGTAGATGGTTATCTGATAAAAAAAGTACAAAAATTGATTGAGTCCGGTAAATCAGAAATGATTCAGACTTGGTCTAGGAGGTCAACAATTTTACCATTTTTTGTTGGAGTAACATTTGCTGTGCATAATGGAAATAAATTTATACCTGTCACTGTCAGTGAAGAAATGGTTGGTAAAAAATTAGGTGAATTTTCTCCAACTAGAACTTTCCATGGTCATGGGGCAGATAAAAAAGTTAAGAGAAAATAAATATGGTAAAGGTGAATAAAGGTTCGACTACAGCAATTGCTAAGTCTCTTAGAGTGAGTCCAAGGAAATTGAATTTGGTTGCAACTTCTATTAGGAATATGAAAGTATCGGAAGCTATGGTTCAGCTTACCTTCTCCCCGAAAAGAATTGCTAAAGATGTAAAAAAATGTTTACAGTCTGCTGTTGCTAATGCTGAGAATAACTTTGGTTTAGATATTGATGCGTTGTTTGTTACTTCTGCAACGGTAGGTAAGGCATTGGTAATGAAAAGAATTATGCCAAGAGCTAAAGGAAGAGCAACAAGGATTAATAAATTTTTTAGTAATTTATATATTACAGTTACTGAAGTTGAGGGGAAGTAAAATATGGGGCAAAAAGTTAATCCGCATGGCTTTAGAGTTGGTCCAACATTAATTAAAGGTTGGGACTCAGTGCTATATGCTGAAAAGCAGTATAAAGTTCTTTTTATTCAAGATTTAGAGGTTAGAAATCTGATTAATAAAAACTATATGCAAGCACAAGTTAGTAGAGTGTTAATAGAAAGACCTTCTAATAAAAATGTTATAATTAATATTTTTGCTAAAAAGCCTGGTGTTATTATAGGTAAAAGTGGTAACGACATTGATAAATTAAAAAAACATGTCCAAAAAATTACCTGTTTAGAAGAAATATATATTAACATACATGAAGTAAAGAAACCTAATATAGACGCTGGTATTATTGCTCAAACGATTGCTGTGCAGCTTGAGAAAAGAGTGTCTTTTAGAAAAGCTATGAAAACCGCTATTCAAGCTTGCTTTAAGCAAGGAGGGTTAGGTATAAAAGTTGCTTGTTCTGGGCGTTTGGCTGGAGCTGAAATAGCAAGAACAGAATGGTATAGAGAAGGTAGAGTACCTTTGCATACTTTGAGAGCTGATATTGACTATGCAACTGCTGAAGCTATGACAACTTATGGAGTTATAGGTATAAAGATTTGGGTCTATAGGGGTGATCATGTGGAAAATAGAAAGAAACATAATTAATTTTGAAGTAAGATAATGTTAGCTCCGAAAAAACAAAAATTTAGAAAAGCACATAAAGGAAGAGTTTCCTCAAAGGCGAAATCTGGTACTATGCTAGCTTTTGGTTCTTTTGGCTTGAAATCGTTAGATGGTTTAAGGGTTACTGCAAGGCAAATAGAGGCTGCAAGAAAGGCAGCTGTTCGTTGTATGAAAAGGCAGGGTAGGTTATGGATTAAGATTTTTCCTGATTTGCCTGTGTCAAAGAAGCCTGCGGAAGTTAGAATGGGTAAAGGAAAAGGCTCTACTGAATTTTTTGCAGTAAGGGTATCACCTGGCAGAATTATGTTTGAAGTTGAAGGGGTTACAGATGATGTAGCTACTAGGGCACTTGAGCTTGCTAGTGCCAAATTGCCTGTAAGAACAAGGATAGTGAGGCGTTATGAGTAAATTGGGGTTATCACCAAAGGAGTTGGTTGGACAAACCATGGAGGAACTCCACGAAAAAAGAATTTTGTTTAAAAAAGAGCTTTTTAATCTAAGGTTTCAAAAAACTTTAGGTGAATTAGAAAATACTAGTAGGTTTTCTTTTGTAAAAAAAACAATAGCTCGTATTAATACAGAATTAACCACAAGATCAAAAACTGGAGAATAGAAAAATGCCGAGAAGAGTGTTGCAGGGCGTTGTTGTGAGTTCAAAAACCGATAAAACTATTACAGTTAAAGTGGAACGTAGGTTTAAGCATCCTATGTATAAAAAAATTGTAAAAGTTTCTAAGAAATATGCTGCTCATGATCCAGAAAATATGTATAAGGATGGTGATAAAGTTAGTATAGTTGAAAGTCGCCCTATATCTAAGACTAAGTCTTGGGTGGTGTTAGGGGATGTTAAGGTGTCACTTTAATGATAGATTTAACCGTGCAGTTTTTTGTCTGTTGCGGTTTTTTCTTAGTATAAATGTTGTAAACCTACTTATTAAAAAGTATACTAAAGTGATTGGAAGAATTGCTTTTTGGAAATATCAAGGACTCGCATATTCACGTACCTCATGTACGTTGTGTGTACTCACCTCTCATTTCCAAATCCAATTTTCCAGATCATTTTAGTATATTCTGGCACAAGTTGGAGAATGATGAGTTTTATTCTTTGACTTTGTTATTTAGGTTGTTTATTTTGTTGCGTTATTAAATTCTCAAGTGGAAGTAAGTTATGATTCAGATGCAGAGCATCTTAGATGTTGCGGATAACTCTGGTGCTAAAAAAATTATGTGTATTAAAGTGCTTGGTGGTTCACATCACATGATAGCAAATCTTGGGGATGTTATTGTAGTATCTATAAAAGAGTCGTTGCCAAGTGGAAAAGTAAAGAAAGGTGACGTACATAGAGCTCTAATTGTTAGAACAAAAAAGGGTGTTAGAAGAGCAGATGGTAGTACAATTAAATTTGATTCCAATGCAGTAGTACTTTTGAATAAACAGGGAGAGCCGATAGGTACGAGGGTTTTTGGTCCTGTAACTAGAGAATTAAGGGCAAAAAAATTCGTTAAGATTATGTCGTTGGCAGAAGAGGTATTGTAATGGTTAAGTTAAAAATTAAGAAAGGTGATGAAGTTATTGTTATCACCGGAAAAAATAAGGGAAAAAAGGGTAAAGTGTTAAAAGTTTTCCCAGAACAGAATAGAGCCATTGTTTCAGGGGTAAATATTGCTCGCAAGCATGTTAAGCCAAGTAAAGCAAGTGAAGGTGGCATAGTGTCAAAGGAATTATCAATACATATATCCAATGTTGCTCATGTAGACCCTAAGACAGGTACTGGTACAAAAATTGCTTTTAAATTTCTAGATGATGGTTCTAAAGTAAGAGTAGCTAAGAAGTCTGGTGAAATTATCAGCAAGGAAGGTAAGTAATGTTGTTCAGGTTTAAAGATTTATACGGTAAAGAGATTATCCCAAGCTTACAAAAAAAGTTTGCCTATGATAATAAACATCAGATACCTAAGGTTATAAAAATTGTTGTTAATATGGGAGTTGGTGAAACGGTTGCTGATTCTAAGATAATTAATCATGCTGTTAATGATCTAACTTTAATTTCAGGGCAAAAGCCTTTGGTAACTGAGGCAAAGAAGTCTATTGCTACTTTTAAACTTCGTGAAGGTATGAAA
Organism: Sericostoma sp. HW-2014; assembly: GCA_913698145.1. Taxonomy (NCBI): domain Eukaryota; kingdom Metazoa; phylum Arthropoda; class Insecta; order Trichoptera; family Sericostomatidae; genus Sericostoma; species Sericostoma sp. HW-2014. The sequence goes on along the minus strand of CAJYDF010000045.1, from coordinate 11,080 downwards.
GTTGGTTGCAAAGTTACTTTGCGTAAAGATAGAATGTATGATTTTCTTGAAAGGCTAGTACTTGTTGCTCTACCACGTATAAAAGAGTTTAGAGGCTTTTCAAGTAAAAGTTTTGATGGTAGAGGTAATTTTACTTTTGGGATAAAAGAGCAAATTGTTTTTCCAGAGATTAATTACGATAAGATAGATGTAATTCGTGGTATGGATATTACGATTGTTACAAGTGCTACAAATAATGAAGAGGGTAAATCATTACTTTCAGGCTTTAATTTGCCTTTTTATAATTAATTTTTGAAGAAAGAAGATGGCTAAAGTAAGTTCTATAAAAAAGAATAATAGAAGAAGAAAGATGGCACAAAGTTTGTATAATAAGCGTGCTAAGTTAAGAGACAAGATTTACGACAAAAATTTATCTTTAGAAGAGAGATTTTCGCTAGTGATGGTTCTGGCTAAGTTACCTAGGAATTCAGCTATGAATAGAGTTAGAAATAGGTGTGAACTTACTGGGCGTCCAAGAGGAGTGTACAGTAAATTTGGTTTATCACGAAATAAGCTGAGAGAGCTTGGTAGTAAGGGATTGGTTCCTGGTTTAGTTAAAGCAAGTTGGTAAAAAGTAGGTTTATCGTATGTCAATGACAGATAATATAGCAGATATGTTGACTAGAATTAGAAATGGTCAAAAAAGTAAATTGATGAGTATATCTCTACCTTCTTCAAAAATAAAATGTGCCATTTTGGATGTTTTAAAAAAAGAAGGTTATATCAAAGAGTATGTAGTTGTTAAGAATGATAATATAAGTCACATTGAGGTGGATTTAAAATATTCTGTTAATGGAAAACCTGCTATACGTGAAATAAATAGAGTTTCAAAACCAGGTAAGAGGATTTATTCTTCCATTGATAAATTAAAAGGATATTATAACAATATGGGTATTTATATTCTTTCTACTTCTAGAGGCGTGTTATCTGATAGAGAAGCACATAGCCAAAAGATTGGCGGTGAAGTAATTTGTAAAGTGTTTTAAGGTATAAAAATGTCACGTGTTGGAAAATTGCCAGTCCCTGTACCTGAAGGGGTAAAAGTTGAGCTTGATGGGTTGAAAGTCAATGTTGTCGGTCCTAAGGGAGAATTATCAAAGACTTTTGCCGGTAATATAGCAATTTCATTGCAAGATAATCAGCTTGTTGTTAAACCATTAGCAGAGACTAAAAGTGCTAGGTCTATGTGGGGTACGGCACGAAGTATAATAAATGGTATGATGAAAGGTGTTAGTGAAGGTTTTACAGAAGAGCTTGAAATAAATGGTGTTGGTTATAAGGCTTTGGTGAAAGATAAATATTTAAACTTAATGCTCGCTAAAAGTCATAATACTAAAATCGAGATACCTCAGAATATAAAAGTTACCGCTCCTAAACAAAATCAGATTATATTGCAAAGTGTTGATAAAGAAAAACTAGGTCAGTTTATATCAATTATTATAAAGCAGAGACCGCCTGAGCCATATAAGGGTAAAGGTATTAAACGTAAGGGTCAGTATGTTCAAAGAAAAGAAGGTAAGAAAAACTAAAATTTAAGGGTTAAAAGTTAAGTATGCGTAGTTCAAAGTTAAGATTTGAGACAAGAAAGGCTAGAGTACGGTCTAAGATATCAAAGGTATCAAACAGAATCAGATTGTCTATTTTTAAATCTGGAAAGCATATATATGCACAAGTTATAGATGACAAACAGTCAATTACTATTGCTTCTGCTTCAACCTTGGATAAAGAAATTAGACAGTTAAAAAAATCTAGCTGTAATGTTGGTACAGCTACAAAAGTAGGTGAGTTGATAGGAGAAAGAGCATCGCTTAAAGGAGTGCAAGAGGTTGTATTTGATAAGGGTGGTTATAAATATCACGGTGTTGTTAAGGCATTGGCTGATGCAGCAAGAAAGAAAATAAATTTCTAATTTTAGGTTTAAGAAATGGCTAAAGCTAAAAAAAATATGGGTGAAGCATTAACCGAAACTTTGGTGGATGTAAACAGAGTTACTAAAGTAGTAAAAGGTGGAAGAAAATTCTCTTTTTCTGCTTGTATTGTAGCTGGTGACAAATCCGGTAAGGTTGGTTATGGTCATGGTAAGGCGAAAGAGGTAACAGAGGCTAGAGCTAAGGCTACCCAAGAAGCAAGGAAAGATATGATTAGGGTTCCTCTTTATCAGAGTAGAACCATTCACCATGATGTTATTGGTAAAAGTGGAGCAGCAAAGGTCATTTTAAGAAGAGCCAAGGCGGGTACTGGTGTTATTGCTGGTGGTGCTATGAGGGCTATTTTTGATTCTTTAGGGGTTCATGATATTGTTGCTAAATCTTTAGGGTCTAGTAATGTATATGCAATGATTGCTGCGACTTTTGATGCGTTATCTCAACTTTCTTCTCCAAAGAATATTGCTGAAAGGAGAGGGAAGAACTTAAATGAGATATCGACTCAGTCTATAAAAGGGCAACAAGAAGTAATATCAGAATAATTTGAGCTATATTCTTTAGGGGGCTGATAAAAAGATATCGCAATTGTGGAAGACCAGTGAAATCTGGGATGAGGCGAATCAAACTGGGCTATTAGTGAGCAGTCACTTAGAGTGAGTTATTTTAGTGGCATGAAGCATTAGACCTCCTGCAAAACTCTATGCCTATAAGTAGGCGAGCGGTGAGTGATGACGTCACCAACTTTCCATCAATTGACTATAGCTATAGTTTCTTGTTAAAGTAATGTTATAAGTAATAATTGGGTTGTAGAAATTTATGAATAGTGATAAAGAAAAAATGAATGATGCAAAAGTTAAAGTTACCCAAATTGGTAGTACTATAGGTCGTAAATATGATCAAGAAGAAACCTTGATAGGCTTGGGTTTAAATAAAATGCATAAATCTGTTATTTTAAAAGATACAAGCTCTATTAGAGGGATGATCAGAAAGGTACAACATTTATTAAAAGTAGAAAATATAAATTAGAGTTTATAAAATGAAGTTAAATGAGTTATCTAACAATTTTGGTGCCAAGAGAGATAAAAAAAGGGTAGGACGCGGTATTGGGTGCGGTAAAGGCAAAACATGCGGTAGAGGTGTTAAGGGTCAAAAATCTAGATCTGGTGTAGCTATCAAGGGTTTTGAAGGCGGGCAGATGCCAATGATTAAAAGATTACCAAAGAGAGGGTTTAATTGTCCTAGTTCTAAGAAATATAATGTAGTGAATATTGCCGATATAGAATTTTTAATATCAGAAAGTCGTTTGAATTCAACGGAAGTTATCACAAAAGATAAGTTAGTTGAAGTAGGGTTAATTAAGAATAGTAAGTTGTTGGTTAAATTATTATCTGTTAGCAGCGGTGAATTTAATAGTCCCTTATCGTTTCAATTAGATGCTTATTCGGCATCTGCTAAAAAGATAATTGAGCAAGTTGGTGGTCAAATATTGTAATTTATGAGCTTAAAATCCACACAAAAATCTAATAAAGACTTAGCTAATAGAGTTATTTTTACTATTCTAGCTCTTATAATATGTAGATTTGGTTCATTTATTCCTATAGCGGGTATTGATTCGGTTGCGTTGAGCAGTGTGGCTGAACAAAACCAATCTGGTTTACTTGGTATGTTTAACATGCTATCTGGTGGTTCTCTAGGTAGGATGTCTATTTTTGCTTTAGCGATTATGCCATATATAACTGCATCAATTATTATTCAATTGATGTCAATAATTTACAAGCCGTTAGAGAATTTAAAAAAAGAAGGTGAGGCTGGTAAAAGAAAAATCAATCAGTTATCTAGATATTTAACTGTTTTATTAGCTTCTTTTCAGGCGTATGGTGTGGCAATAAGTTTGGAACATGTTGTAACTAATGTAGGTCCTGTAGTGATTATACCTGGGCTTTTTTTCAAGGTTACTACTGTTATAACCTTAGTTGTAGGTACTATGTTCTTAATGTGGCTTGGTGAACAGATTACTGGTAGAGGTATTGGTAATGGCTCCTCATTGATTATATTTATAGGTATAGTATCTGGAGTACCAAGTGCTATTATAAGTATGTTTGAGTTGTCAAGAAGTGGAGGATTGTCTCCTATCGTGGTGATGGCTATTTGTTTAGGAGTTATTTTGATTATAGCCATGATAATTTTCTTTGAGAAGGCTCAAAGGAAAGTTTTGGTACAATATCCAAAAAGACAGGTTGGTAATAAGATTTATGGTGGTGATTCAACTCATATGCCTCTTAAGCTTAACACTGCTGGGGTAATACCACCAATATTTGCTAGTGCAATTTTATTGTTTCCGGTAACAATAGCTAATTTTTCTAGCAATAATTCGGAAATTATGAATTTAGTAACTTTCCATTTAGGGCATGGAAAACCTCTATATATTTTGTTGTATGTTGCGTTGATAATGTTTTTTAGCTTTTTTTATACAGCAATAGTTTTTAATTCAGAAGAAACAGCAAATAATTTGAGGAAATATGGGGCATATATTCCTGGAAAAAGACCTGGTAAAAATACTTCGGAATATTTTGATTATTTGCTAACTAGATTAACTGTCATAGGTGGTATATATCTAAGTTTTATATGTATAGTTCCTGAAATGTTAATGAATAAATATTCTGTATCTTTTGCTTTAGGGGGAACAAGTTTTTTAATTGTTGTTAATGTTGTTTTAGATACATTTGCCCAAATTCAAACTCATTTATTTAGCAATAGATATGAGGGGTTAATAAAAAAAATGAAATTAAAAAACTAAAACTTGTTAGTGTCATATCTGTGTAAGCAGGTATCTAGATTCCGCACTGAAGCGGGAATGACAATAGTAGTCTGGAATGATAAATTTTGCGTTTAAAGATAGATGTTGTGATTTGGATATATTTAAATTTCCTTTGAACAACCTACTATTTATAAGCTTTGCAAAAAATTTGATTATTGAGTAATAGACTCTTTGGGTTTGTAGACTGTTTTTTTGCGATTTTTAAATTGCTTTGTGAATATTTTAGAGTTTTTGTAGCTAATTCTTAAAATAATGTACTTTTATACTTAGTGGTAAGTATATATTATGTTATATATCTAAAGATGGGTTTAAAGTGATTATAGTGCTTATAGGATCTCCTGGCTCAGGGAAGGGAACTCAAGGGCAGTTATTGGCAGGAAAGTTAAATTTACCTCATGTGTCTACAGGCGATATATTCAGACAAATGGTAAAGGTCAATAATGAAGAGGGGTTGTTAATTCAACAGTATATGGCACAAGGAAAACTTGTCCCTCATCAATTGGTAAATAATGTAGTTAAAAAGTTTTTAACTCAGGATATATATAAAAATGGTTATGTTCTAGATGGTTATCCTCGTAATCTAGAGCAAGCTAGCTTTCTTAGAGAATTTGCTAGTCAAAAGATTAAAGTGGTGTTTTTTGAGATAGACGATCAAGTAATTATTAAGAGGATTTTGGGTAGATTTAGTTGTGCAAATTGTAAACAAATTTATAATAGTTACTTTATTAAACCTAAGATTGATAATGTTTGTGATGTTTGTGGATCGGATAAGTTCATTCATCGACAAGATGATGATGAACAGACTATTAAACATAGAATAGAAGAATATAAGATAGAAACTTATCCGTTACTTAGCTATTATAGAGATAATAGTGAATTCTATGTTGTTGATGCAAGTAAGGATAAGCAAGAAGTAGAAGATGTTTTAGATAAAATGTTAGAAATTATTTGACTTTAAGGGATATTTTTATATTATTCCCTTTTGGTTGTTATCAAAATTTGGAGATTATTTGTGGCAAGAATAGCGAGTGTTAACATTCCAGCAAACAAAAGATTAGTAGTGAGTTTAACATATATTTATGGACTCGGCTCTTCTGCTGCAGGAAAAATTTGTCAGAAGACTGGGATATCTGAGAGTAAAAGGGTTAAAGACTTAACTGATCAAGAACTTATTGTTTTACGTAGTGTTATTGAAAAAGAATATAAAGTAGAAGGTGATTTAAGAAGAGAAGTAACTCTTAACATCAAGAAGAAAAAAGATATTAGAAGTTACCAAGGTCTCAGGCATATAAGAAAACTGCCTGTGCGAGGACAAAATACTCATTCTAATGCTAGAACAAGAAAAGGCAAAGCTATTGCAATTGCCGGTAAGAAAAAAGTTACAAAGTAATATGGTATAATAATGAGTCAGGCTAATACTAAGATCAAGAAAAAAAGAAAAAATATCACTCTTGGTGTTGTTCATATAAAAACAACTTTTAATAATACTATTGTGACTTTTACAGATGTGCAAGGTAATGCTATAGCGTTCTCAACAGCCGGTACACATGGTTTTAAAGGGGCTAGAAAAGCTACTCCTTATGCTGCTCAAATAACTGTTGATAAAGCCTCAGAAGCAGCAAAAGAGCATGGTCTTAAAACTGTTTCAATTAGAGTGCAAGGGGCAGGGGTGCAAAGAGAATCGGCTATGCGGGCAGTGTTTAGTCAAAATTTTATAGTTACCTCAATTTTGGATGTTTCAGCCGTTGCTCATAACGGTGTTAGATCGCCAAAGAGAAGAAGAGTATAGATAGGTAGTAAATAATGTTATTATTAAATAAAAACTGGAACTCACTGATCAAGCCGAAGATCGTGTATGACAGTCCTGATAAGAATACTAATATATTAAAAGTTGTAGTTGAACCTCTAGAGAGAGGCTTTGGTCTAACAATAGGTAATGCTATGAGGAGAATTTTGCTTTCTTCTCTTCAGGGTGCTGCAATAACTTCGATAAAAATACCAGGGGTGGTGCATGAATTTTCTGCTATACCTGGTGTTAAAGAAGATTTAGTTGATGTAGTTTTAAATCTTAAGTCCTTAGTCATTAAGATGCATTCTTCCGAAAAGAAGGTTGTAAGATTAAGTGCTACTGGACCTTGTGTGGTGACTGCCGGTATGATTGGGGCAGGTCATGATGTGGAGATATTAACTCCTAATCATATGATTTGTACCTTGGCAAAAGGAGCCCAGCTTGAAATGGAACTAGTGTGTGAGACAGGAAAAGGTTATGTTCCTGCTGTGAGTAATGTTGATTCAGAAGCTGCTATTGGGGTAATCCCAATAGATGCGTTATTTAGTCCTGTAAGGAAGGTTACTTATAAAGTTGATAATACACGTGTTGGTCAGGTTACAGATTATGACAAGCTAATTATGACCGTTGAAACTAATGGTAGTATTTCTCCTGAAATGTCTATAGCCATTGCTTCTAGAATTCTGCAGGATCAGTTGCAATTATTTATTACATTTGAAGAACAAATGGAAGATAAGCAGGATAAATTAGAAGAATTATCATTTAATCCAGCCTTGTTGAAAAAAGTTGAGGAATTAGAATTATCTGTCAGATCTCAAAATTGTTTGAAAAATGATAATATAATCTATATAGGAGATCTTGTTATCAAAACGGAAGGAGAAATGCTGAGAACTCAAAATTTTGGTAGAAAATCTCTTAATGAGATCAAAGATATATTAGCCACTTTTGGCTTGAAATTTGGTATGGACGTAGCAGGCTGGCCTCCTGAAAATATTCAGGATTTATCTAAGCGTTACGAAGATCCATATTAATTTAAGGTAACAATATGCGACATAAAATTAAGGGTAGAAAACTCAACAGAACAAGTAGTCATAGGCAGGCGATGTTTGCTAATATGGCTGTGGCACTTGTGATGAATGAGCAAATAAAAACAACTTTACCTAAAGCTAAAGAGCTTAGACCTTATATTGAGGTACTAGTAACTAAGGCTAAGAAATCTGATTTAGCTACTAGAAGAATGGTGCTTGCTAAAATCAAAGATAAAGTGGCAACTGAAAAACTTATTAGCGTTTTAGGTAAAAGATATAGTGAACGTCCAGGTGGATATACTAGGATAATAAAGGCTGGTTCTCGCTATGGCGATATGGCTCCACTGGCTTATATTGAGTTCGTTGATAGAGATGTAAATAGTAAAGGTTGTATGACTCCACAAGCAGAAAGTCATAATCATGAAGAACAAAATTAATGAATCTGTAGGAAAATAATAAATATGGCTAATCATTCATCAGCAAAAAAGGCAATAAGACAAACAATTAAAAAAACTTTAATAAATAAGAATAGAGCGAGTAGAATTAAAACCTATTTAAAAAAAGTTTTGCAAGAAGTTGCTAGCGGTTCAAAAGAATCGGCCAGATTAGCGTTGATTGTTGCACAATCTGAAATAATGAAAGGCGTAACAAAGAATATTATCAAGTTAAATACCGCCTCACGTAAAATCAGTAAATTATCTCAAAAAATTAAAAACATGAATTAGCCTCTATAATTACCGATTAGCATTACTTCGTATATTAATAAGGGGACCGTAGGTCGATGAAGTGATCTATCTAATTATTTCCCTGGATTGATTCGTCGCTATTAAGAATATGGTTTTCTTACTGATTCTAGTGAAAACATAATTTTTGGTTATAAGCCGATTACTTATTCTATTTATACTCAAATGATTTGGAGAATTGGATTTGAAAATGAGGGGCGAGGCTACGGCAGCATACATGAGGTATGTAAGTATGCGAGTCCCTGATATTTTCAAAAAACAATTCTGCAAAGCAGAAGAGTATATCTCTATTACTTAGTTTGCAGACAAGCTCTGACATTAACCCTATAGAACATTGCTAGACTCACTTTAAAAAATACTTACGCAAAAGACCTATTGCAAAACTCTACTTCTGCTAGTAATTTGTACGTCGATGTGCTACTCGAATCCTTACGTACATTTGAGTACGCTGCGGTTCTGCGTTCCGTGTCTCCTTCAAATTCCTCAGCATAAGCGAGTTTTGCAATAGGTCTATTATTAAACCATTTGATAATTTAAGGCATGGGGATTATCTAAATGAATAATCGGTTTTTCTTTCTATGGTCAGTTATAAAACCATATAAATATCAATATTTTATAATGATGATAGCTCCATTTGCCAATGGAGTGTATCCAATTATACATAATTATGCTGTAAAACTTTTAATTGATTTATTTACTCAAAACCAACATATTACTTTTATACAATGCTGGCGACCAATAATGGTATTTGTAGGGGCGCAAGTTGTTCTTGATGGGGCATGGCGTGTACATAATTTTGCTCAATTAAAATGCATGCCTTATATTTTCCAAAATATGTTGGATAAAATTTGCAAACATTGCTTTGATCTGCCATATGCATTTTTTCAAAATAATCTTTCTGGGGCTGTGGTTGGAAAGATAAAAGGAATTGGTGATAGCTACTATAAGATGCATAACGCTCTCGAATTCCAGCTTAGTAAACCATTGTTAATTACATTGTTTTCTGGTATTGCCCTAGCTTGCACTAATATAAAAATATTTCTTTTTGTTTTAATATTTACAGTTATTTACTCACCTGTATCATTTAAATTTTTTACAAAGCTTGCTAAAATGGAGCAAGCAAAACAAGATTCCTGGTATCACTTATTTGGAACGGTTGCAGATTGTATTACTAATATCTTTACAATATTTTCTTTCGTTACCAAACAACGTGAATTACAAAAAATACAAGATTATTACAATAATATCCATAACCCATTACTTATCAAATATTACAAGTATGATTTAATTATATCTATAATACTATGTCTATTTTATTGGGTATTTTTAATATCTTTATTTTTCTATGTTATCCATATACGCAATAGGGGTGATATTTCAATAGGAGACATTGCCTTTATTATGTCCCTTGCATTTTTATTTACTGACAATGCTTGGGATACAACAATCAGGATTAAAGATTTTTTACAAGACGTTGCTGCTTTTTGTTCTGCATTTACAGTTATGCAAATTCCCCAAGATACAATCGATAAACCTAATTCGCTTCAATTAAATATCTCAAAGGGTGATATTGTATTTCAAAATTTATCTTTCAGTTATGCAAACAACAGCATATTTCATAATCTAAATCTTAATATTAAAGCTGGTCAAAAGGTTGGGATAGTTGGACATTCTGGAGCGGGAAAATCAACATTAATATCGTTGTTACTCAAAAACTTTAAAGCAGTAAATGGTGATATTATGATTGATAATCAAAGCATCTATGATATTTCTTCCGATAGTTTACGATCCCAAATATCATTAATTCCTCAAGATATTATGCTTTTCCACCGTACAATTGGTGAGAATATTGGATATGCCAAAGAAAATGTCATACAAACTGAAATTGAAAATGCAGCAAAAGCAGCGAATATCCATGAATTTATTGAAACTTTACCTGCAAAATACGACACTATTGTCGGAGAAAGAGGGGTAAAACTAAGTGGGGGGCAACGTCAACGTATTGCAATTGCACGGGCTATTCTTAAAAATGCTCCCATTTTAATTTTAGATGAAGCGACTTCTTCACTTGATAGCCACACTGAACAAGAAATTCAAAAATCCATTAATACCATGCTCAAGATAAATAATACAACAATAATTGCTATAGCACATCGTCTTTCAACTATAAGGCATTTAGATAGAATTGTTGTTATGGAAGGCGGAAAAATTGTTGAAGACGGAAGCTTTTTAGACTTACTTACAATTCCAAATGGTAAGTTTAAGGAACTATGGGAACACCAGGTAAATGGCATGGTAGTTTAGTTAATAGTAGAATGAAATAATAAATATCATACCCTTGGTGTACCGTTACACAGTAAATTATCTCAAAAAATTAAAAACATGAACTAGTCTCTATAGTTAAACCGATTAGCATTATCTTGTCATTGTGAGGAGTAGCTTTGCTGCAACGCGGTAATCTGCTCACCAAGCGTCTATTAGTGAGACCACGTAGTGGTGTGGCAATCTATTATTCTTGGATTGCTGCGTCGCTACTAAAGTAGCTCCTCGCTATAGACGTCTCGTACTTTAACTTTTTTCCGTGAACACTCACATGCTAGTACTACAGTTGTAGTTTAGATGTGAGCATTCACGATTTTTTTGTGATGAATAAAAAAACCTGATCACCAAGCGTCATTGCGAGGAGACCGTAAGGTCAACGAAGCAATCCATTTCTAATCACTTTCCTGGATTGCTTC
>CAJYDF010000043.1:0-14150 GCA_913698145.1 Sericostoma sp. HW-2014 | reverse complement strand
GATAAAATTCAATTAAACATTACATTAGTTATCAATGAGTTAAAGCCAAGTGCTAAGAAACTTTTAAATAAAATAGCCTTAATAAATAATCAAGGTTTCTCGAAAGAACTTTTAAAAATTATTACGGATAATCAAAATACTCTTGATGATGATCTATATCAATTATCTAAATTTGCTTTAATATCTAACATTGACTCACATGACACTAACCCTGTCTTTGAAATGCATGATGTTATTGTTCAGAAAATAATAGAAATGAATGGAGTAAAAATTAATAAACCTTACTTAGAGGATATTGTTGTTAAATTAATTGATGCTACCCCAAAAAGTGGAATAAAAGGTCGTATTTTTAGAACTGCTAAGACTATATCTGAAAATTTTGAAATAATTTTAAAAAATTCGGAAAAATACAAAGTTAATATATATAAAATTCTGGGATTAAAGTTATATTTAATACTACAATGTCTTAATTCTTGGGATAACTATAATGCAAAGAAATTAGTTGATTGGTTTAATAAAAATGATCAAGAAGGGAAGTTTAAATTATGGTTAATGAATAATGATGAAAAACATATATATGCAAGATATATAAAGTTTATAGGAAGGTATTATAAGAACTGTTCTAACAATCAAGTGGCAATTGAATATTACATTAGAGCAAAAGAAGTTTTTGACAAAGTAAAAGATTACGAAACTTTTAAGTGTAACGTATTTTATGCGTTGGCAACATCTAATATTGCATTAGGTCAAATTCAAGAAGCAAAAAAAAATATACAAATTATGAAGCAAATGTTTACTAGTAACTTGGTAGATAAGAGTGATATAGGGTTTCTACATTGTGTTAAATCACAGTTATTTCTTATACAAGGAAAATATCCTAAGGCATTGGATCAAATTAATCAAGACATAACAGAAAGTATAAAACAGGGATTAAAACCGGATGATTTTTTTCTTACAAGCCGTTATATGCTTAAAGCAGAAATATTAAATTATCTTAAAAAATACCAAGAAGCACATGTTGTAGTCGAGCAATTATATGATATGCATAAATCCTCTAAAAAAGAAGAACATGAAATATTTGGTCGCATTTTTATCCAAATGGCAAGAAGTGAGTTAGGGCTTGGTAAGTTAGACCATGCCTTAGAGCATGTTAATAGGGCTATCACCATATTTTTAGCCGATGAGCATAGGAATCCTAAAGGTGCAGATTATTCCGAAGATATAAACTTAGCAGTGAGTTATGTAGTACAAGGTGATGTTTTGTTTGCTCAAGATAAAATAAAAGAAGCAATAAAATCCTATAATAAAGCTTATACCATATATTATTACTTATATAGAGATAATCGTAAAAATGTGGCACAAGTTAGTGAGTTGTATAGTCAAGGAGCTAAAGCAGCATGTAGAGCAAAAGACTTGCATAGTTATAAGTTTTTTGGTAAACAGCAAGTAAAAGAGTTCGGAGTAAATCACACTAATACTGTATCTATGTTTGAGTATTGCAAACAACATAATATGAATTTATGGGAAAAAAAATAGATTAGGCTTTTATATTAGATTTTCAAGATATAAGAATCTAGGTTCTGTGAAAATATTATGTTTTTTTGAGCATTTCCTTATATAAATTTAAGGTTTTACTGAGCATTAAGTCAAGGGAGGAATTATCGATTACTGATTTTCTTGCTGCTTGTTGTATTTTTTTGCCTTCATTGGTTTTAAGTATAGATAAGCAATGTTCAATTTTTTCTGCCAAATCGATAGGATCGTTTGGGTTGACGTGAAATCCAGTTTTTGTATTTGATATTGTTTCAATAGCCCCACCAATATTTGTAGCAATTACTAATTTTTCCATTGATTGTCCTTCAGTTATAGTCCTACCAAATGCTTCTGGTTCAATCGAAGTAGATAATACTATATCTGAAACACCATAAAGACTGAGCATATCAATCTCATTACCAAAAATTTGAATTTTACTTTGTAGTTTCAATACGTTTATAAGAGATTTTACTCGATCTGTAAAATTTGGGTGTTTAGATAAATCCCCAACCATGAGACAGTAGAAATCTAGATGCTTTAATTTGCCAAGTGCTTCAACAAGGGTAAGGTGTCCCTTCCAACTGGAAAATCTTGATGGTAACAATATTATAGGAGTACTGTTAGATATACTATATTTCTTTTTATATTTTAATAACTTTTCTTCTGTAACATTTTTGGGATCAAAATAACGATAATCTACTCCTCGACGTATTACAGTAATTTGATTTTCTAGAATTTTATAATTAGCTAATATATGTTGCTTTACAAAATTAGATACAGCTATGACTCTCTCGCCTTTAATCATCACACTATTATAGAAATGTTTGAACAAATTCGAGATGTTGTAAATGCCATGAAATGTTGTTAAGAATTTAGTATTAGTAGCCTTTGCTGCCATATAACAGCTCCAAGCTGGAGCTCTCGATCTTGCATGTACTATATCTACACCATATTCCTTAATTATTTCTGATAAAATCCTTGCATTTTTCCATATTGAAAAGGGATTCTTAGTAGCACTATTCATAGAAATATGTGGTATATCTGCAACTGCTAACTCTTCAACTAACGAACCACCAGATGAGACTACAATAACATTATAATCAGCTTTTTTTAACATTTTCGCCACTTCAATTGTCCCTCTCTCTACTCCACCAGAGAATAAAGCTGGAACTACTTGCAAAATGGTTGGTTTATGGTATCGTTTTGGTGAATCTGATGAAATCATTAATTAACTAATTTAAATGGAAAAAATATATAATACAGAAAATAAAAAATTTATCACTTATAATCATTATAAAAGTAGTAAAAAAAATATGCCTTCCGTAATGTTTTTGCATGGCTTGATGTCACATATGAATGGTACCAAGGCTGTATTCCTTGAAAATTACTGTAAAAAACAAGATTATAATTTTATCACATTTGATAATTTTGGTCATGGAATATCGTCAGGTGATTTTCTTGATGAAACTATTGGCTCTTGGCTTATGGGAGTTGAGATGGTGTTAAATAAACTTGTCCTGCAGCCAACTATTATAATTGGTTCTAGTATGGGTGCCTGGCTTGCTATGCTGGCTGCTATAAAATTTCCTAGTAAAATTTGTAGCGTTATTGGTCTTGCTCCAGCAATAGATTTTACAGAAAACATTTGGGAAAATTTAACTGAAAGTCAAAAAAAACAAATGCAACAGCAAAAATGGATTGATGTTAGTGGGCGTAATTGCAATAATACATACCCAATAAGCTATCAATTAATACTTGAAGCCAAAAATCACTTGTTACTAAACTCAAATAGTATTAATCTTAAGAAACCTGTTCATTTAATTCACGGGATGTTAGATATTGATGTACCTTATAATATTTCAAATAAGTTAGTAGAAAAAATTACTAGTGATATAGTAGTAATGAAATTAATAAAAGATGGGCATCACAATCTCTCAAGAGAATCAGATTTGGCTATAATTGCTAATTCTTTGGAAGAAATAATAAAATATAAAAACTAATGAATAACCATAAATTTGCTAAAACAGCTAAAGTCTCAGATTTTTTAAAAGTTGCAGAAGTAATAGATAAGCTAGATCAAGATAGTTTGGTGCTTTTTGATGTGGATGACGTACTGATCATGGCTCAAGATGAATATCGCTTAACTCATCCTTATAGACGCGAATGGTGTGTTGAAAGCAAAAAACGCTTTACTAGAAAAGAAAGGCAACTTTTTTTTAGTATTATTCTAAAAAATCGTACTATTCGCTTAGTGAACCCCAATATAAATGATATATTGAGTAAATTATGGGAGAGGCAAATTCCAACTGCTGCTTTAACCAAGCTATATACAGGTAAATTCGGGGTTATTGAAGATTTTACCAATTGGCGTTTAAAAGAGCTTAAAGGAATAAATATAGATTTTATGAAATCTACTCCAATAAAAGAGGAAATATTAATTGATGAATTACATAGTGAGAATGGTATGCCGATGATGGAAGAAGGGGTGATTCTTACTGCCGATATTGATAAAGGTGTAGTATTAGAGAATATTTTACACAAGAAAAATTACTACCCTAAAACCATAATATTCGTTGATGATGTTTTAGAAAATATTGAGTCGGTGGAAAAAATATGTACTAAATTACAGATTAATTTTTATGGTTTTGAATTTAGCGGAGCTTCTTTAGTACCGGAAGCAGAGCTTGATAAAAAAAGTGAAAAAATTCGTTTTGAAATTTTAGAGAATGAACATCGTTGGCTAACAGATTTAAAACTTTAATATGGTATTTGAAATGTTGAATAAATTAATTGTTTTTGTAAGTGTATGCATTATTTCTTGCTGTGCTATCGCTGAAAAACAAGAGGGCATTCCGGTAAAAGCCAGTAAAGTGCAAATGGCTGATTTGCATAATGTTTTCAGCGTTGTTGGACAATGTAAAAATGATGCAAGCCGGGATTATTATGCTAATATTTCTGGTACGGTTGATGTAGTATCTGATTCTCATGGTAAGGTTAATAAAGGAGATATTTTGCTTATTATTGACAAAGATTTAGCTACGTCAACTAAGTCACAAGCAGAAATCTCTTTAAAAACGGCGATGACTGCTTATGAACGTGATAAGGCATTATTTGCCAAAAAATATATTAGTAGTGATGTACTAGAAAAATCAAATAGTGATTTAGAAACAGCTAAGCTTGCTTTTTCCAAAGCAATGAATAGTTACAACGATATGGTTATCGTAGCACCATTTGATGGAAATATTGGTATAATAAAGCTAAAAAAAGGGGATAAGGTAGAACAAAAAAATTATCTTTTTAGCATTATTGCTCAAAATTCTACCACTAAGAGTATTTTAATGGAGTTACCTGAGGAGCTTTATAATCAGGTGTCAGTATCTACTGATTTAGTGATAACCGATAATAATGGTGATAAGATTAATGGAAAAATTGCTGAAATCTCACAATATGTTTCAGATAATGGTACTATAAGTGCTAAAGTTATTGTTGATTCTAATAGTAATATGCTACATAGAAGCTATGTGCCTATAGACTTAATTATTAACAAACATCGGAATTTAGCAGTAGCTAGTCAATCAGTGCAGAGTAATAGTAAAGGTCAGTATTTTGTATATAAACTTAATGATAACAAAGTGCAGCAACTTTATGTTAAGCTAGGTACTAGTCTAAATGGTTTAACAGAGATTATTTCAGACGAAATCAAAGAAGGAGATATGGTAGTAGTGGAAGGAATTACTAAGATTAATGACGGTAGCATAGTGAAATTATTATAGCTACCCAAAAAAGGTTTTAGCCATGTGAACTGACGTCACGTGAGGAGCCGAAGGCGACGAAACAATCCATAAAAGTAATAAAAATGGATTGCCACACTCACATACGTTCGTTCGCAATGACGTGTATGCATCTTAAACGTCATTGCGAGACTACGTAGTAGTCGAAGCAATCCATTTCTATTCACTTTCCTGGATTGCTTCGTTGACCTACGGGCTTCCTCACAATGACGGTTTGTATGGGTAAATACTAATCGGGTTAGTTATAGATTTAAAAAGGAGAAAATATGGAATATATATTATTAGTTTGTAGTATCGTGGCGATCCTTATTATTATACAGATGGTTAAGGTTGTGCCACAACAACAAGCATGGATTGTTGAAAAATTTGGGAAATTTGATAGCATCTTGCAGCCTGGCTTGAGTATTTTGATACCAGTGATTCAGAAAGTAGCCTACAAACACACTTTAAAGGAAGAAGCGATTGATGTGACTGCTCAAACAGCCATTTCCAATGATAATGTTACGTTACTAATAGATGGTGTGTTATATGTAAAAATTGTCGATCCAGTTGCTGCATCTTATGGGGTTAATAGTCCATATTATGCTATCACTCAGCTTGCACAGACCACTATGCGTTCAGAAATAGGTAAGTTACCATTAGACAGAACTTTTGAAGAACGAGAAACCTTGAATATCGCTATTGTTTCTGCTATTAACCAAGCGGCAGTCAATTGGGGAATACAATGTATGCGTTATGAAATTAAAGACATTCAGCCACCACAAACAATACTTAAAGCGATGGAGTTACAAGTTGCAGCAGAACGTCAAAAACGAGCCCAAATTTTAGACTCAGAAGGCAATAGACAAGCAAAAATAAACCATGCGGAAGGCGAGAAGGCTCAAGTTGTATTAAATTCTGAAGCTTCCTATATTGATCAAGTAAATAGGGCTAAGGGTGAGGCTGAAGCAATAGGATTAGTAGCCATGGCTACTGCTAAAAGTATTGAACTTATAGCAGCCTCTATTCAGAAATCTGGAGGAAACGATGCAGTATCTTTAAAAATCGCTGAACAATATATATCTGCTTTTGGTGAGTTAGCTAAGGATAGTAATACAGTAATTTTGCCGGCAAATCTTTCTGAACCAGGAAGCTTTATAACTCAAGCTTTGAGTATTTTTGATCAGCTGAAATCAGCGAGTGATAAGAAATTGCCTAAGGAATCAAATATAAAGGAATCATCTACAAAGAAAAAACTTAGTGCTAGTGAATAACCTGCTATACTCTAATAATGAGCGTTCACGGTTTTTTTTGCTATTTTCTTATGATGAATAAAAGCCAAGCGTCGTTGCGAGACCACGTAGTGGTTGTGGCAATCCATTATTCTTGGATTGCTTCGTTGCTACTAAAGTAGCTCCTCGCAATGACGTCTTGTACTTTAACTTTTTTCCTGTGAACGCTCACCTCTAAATGAATATGTGCAAATCTAATGATTCAAAATAAGTATATTGTTAGACTGGCATTCTTTGGGTTATTTATAAATATCATTGTCAACATGATTTACTATCGTTACTTCATTATCGAAGAAATGATTTTAAAGCAAGTTGGAGAAGCAAATATTAAAATAGCTGGTGTTTATACAAAAAATGTCTGGAATAGGAATAAAACGGCTGTAAATAAATTACATGAATTTGGTTATATAAATTTATTGCAAGATGCCGATTTTATTAAATTTGCAACTACTTCAGTTGATATTTTTGTTAATCTCAATGCCTATATTTCTTTATATGATCTACAAGGTCATAAAATTATAACCAGCTCTCCAATTCAAATAACAAGTCAGGTGAATTTTCCTGAAGATACTTTGTATCAAAGAATTATTAGCCAATTTGACAAATATTTTTTAAAAGAGCTGGTTGTAGAGCAAGCCTTTAACAAAGCTTTTAAAGGAATGACAAGTCATATATTAATTCCTAGAGCCATATTCCATATGTCAGGGAAAGTAGAGAAAGCATCCTGTATAACAAGTTATATTCCAATAATAAACCGCGACTTATCTAAGTATCCTGTTGATGGTGTGTTAGAGATTAATACTAATATTACTAGTTTATGGTCAAGTATTATAGAGCTGGAGAAAAAAGTATTACTAACATTTTTTATCATTATGCTAATATTCTTAATTATCGTAATTAGCAACACAAATTATGCACAGAAGATTATAGATCAACAATTTGAGGCTAATAAAGCGTTAGAGGAAGCGGTAATTAAGGTTAGAAATGAAAGTTCTGCTCATACTAAATTTTTTGCCAATGTTAGTCATGAACTACGTACCCCTTTAAATGCTATTATAGGTTTTTCAGAAATTATGATGTCTACACCTTACAATAAAGAACATGATAATTATATAAAAGATATTAACAGTGCAGGTAAGCATTTACTTAGTATAATAACTGATATATTAGACTTATCAAAAGCATCGGCTGACAAGCTATTAGTTGACTTTGTTGAGTTAGATCTCAATAAATTAATTACTTCTACTGTAAGGATAATGAAGCCAAGAGCTGATCAGGCATCAGTGCAATTAATTGAAAAATTACCAAAAGATCATATTGTGATAAAAGCAGATATCAAAAGACTTAAACAAGTATTTTTTAACCTTTTATCTAATTCTATAAAGTTCACCAAAGCATCAGGTACTATAACAATTTATGCTGAGAAAGATGAGCCTAAAGGGCTAGTTTATATACAGGTTATAGATACTGGTATAGGAATTGATGAGAGAGATATTCCCAAAGTACTATCAACCTTTGGGCAGATTGATAGTACCGTTGGCAGAAAATACCAAGGAACCGGTCTTGGTTTACCACTTACTCGCAAGTTGGTTGAATTAATGAAAGGTAAATTTGAGTTACAAAGTAAAATAGGCATAGGCACTACTGTAACATTAACTTTTTCTTCTGATTAGTATAGTCAATTGATGAGAAGTTGGGGACGTTGTCACTCATCGCTCGCCTATTACTTATAGGCGTCGCTCCATCGTTCCTAGCCCCAAATTCTCCTGAATTGACTATAGTATTATAATGGAGTAATAGAATGAATCTCCTTATTGTTGTTTAGGATTCATTTCCTATAGAAGATTAGTATCTGCTCCTCATTTTGTATATAGGGTAGATACATTCCATTAGTCCTTATACCCCTACCTACTTATCTTTGTTAATCCAGAATTCGGGTTGTGTTGGTCTGTTTTTTTCATCTGATTCTTCGTTTGTCCAACTACGTCTGTGCTAATATGCTTCGATATACTCTCTTTTATTGCTTCTACGTTTGGAGGAGTATTTTTATCATCTTGCACACTTCTTGACATATGATGTGCTATATCTTTACCTATTTTTTTTGCATGATCCGTATGGTTTAGCTTACTTTCCATTGCCAACTTAGCTACTGTTATATCTGCTCTATTGTTCACTGATACACCTTTGAAAGATAATTTACTTATATCACCGGTGAATTGTACATTATCTAAAGTAATAGGATCTTTTTTATGGTTTTTATTATATTGCTTAATTGCTGGTAAAAGAGTTTCTAAGGATTTTGCATCAATAGTAGCTCCAGTAAAACTTATTTTCTCTTTGAAATCTGTCCCCTTAAATGAACAATTACTAATTTCACTATTTTGAAAAGAATTGTCCATAAACGTCGCATCATTGAAATTAAAACCATTAATTTTGACATTCTCAAGAGGCATGTTCGTTTCATTGTTAAAGATAAGACCGCTAAAATCCCTGCTAATTAAAGAATATTCCAATGTTTTTGACCTATTAGCAACATGCATGTTATCGGCTTGTTGTTGTAGTAACTCCCCTAAATCTGCTTTCTGCCCATTGATGGTAGGAATGTGCTTACGCACTTTATCTATAATTTCACCTGCATATTCATGCCACCTTTGTCTACGTTTCTTGTAAGAGGTAAAGCTTGTTTGTACCTTATATTTAACTCCCTCAACTAATAATTTTGTTACCATTCCTCTTGCTACTGGATCAGATGATAATAACTTAAATGTACCAGTAATTACGGATAGATAATTACCCTTATTATATTCCATCGCTATCTCTGTTAATGCAGGTACTTTTTCGCTAATTTTTTCAATAATTTCTTGACCTTTGATTTTCAAATTTCTTCCTATGAAAGTGCTATTCAGGAATTCATCTACTATAGGTCCCAGGATCGCAGAATTTTCGTTAAGGAGTTTTGGAATATCTTTTATGATAACGTCTTTTACTGCTGCATTTCTTTCTATAAATTGTACAACAGAATCTGCCAGTTCTTTACCTTTAGAGTCTTTTTCTTGCTCGGATGCATTGAGAAGTCCCTGAAATTTGCTTGCAATAGCAACAACTCCATCTTTATCCGTTAAAGATGCATTAGCAAATTTGGTAATTATAGGTAGGAGATGTGGGGTGATATTGATAGCAGTATCGACCATTCTGAAAGCTAGATCAGAGGAAACTCCTGCACTATCTAATTGCCTCTTAATTTCTTCCTGCTTAATCATATTTTCTGTCAAGGCTAAAAGACTATCCTTATTTGTTTGCAGATATTCTGGCACAGAGTGTTCTAATATAGGAGAAAGGCTCTGGACTATTTCTCCAACATCATCAATTATTTTAGTCAAAACCTTTTCTTTTGCATCAGTGTCTATATCGGCTCTTTGGTATTCTTGCCAATTATCATTAATTTTCATAAGCGTTGGCATCTTACTTAGACCAGTATCAACTACTTTAATTGCTAATGATGTTGTAGCATTTATTAACTCTGCTGATAAATCATATTTCTTAAAATCCTGGTTATTACTGACTATATTATTTGCTATTACTGCTACTACCGCTTCATTATCCTTAATGATTTGAGGTAGATTTACAGCAATATTTTGCTGTAAATCTTTGTTTTTAAGTAATGTGATAACATGCTTGTTTAATCGCTCTGTCGCTTGGTCTTTCTGTTCTACATCCTCGGTTTTAGCTAAGGTTTGCATATCACTATATATCTCTTTTATATCCTCCACATTTAAAACAGTCATAGTATTTTTTAGTAAATCAATAGATATAGGTATAATTGACTCATAAAATTTGTGATCCACTCCGTTAAGCATTGGTACAATTGGAGATACTACTATTTTGTGTACATCTTCTTCTTGGAAAGTCTTATTACATTCTTTTGCTAAAGTGCGGGCATTATTATCTAGCATTTCTAGCAATTTTGGTATAGTTGTAGCAGCAATTTTTGCAATTTCCCCTTTATGTTTTGTCAGAGTTGCCGGTAATTGATCGTGTAGTAATTCTAGCATTTCATTTTGTAGTAGAATCTCTGGTAGTTGTTGTACTACGGCAAGTTTTTTAATGCCTCCTGCTTTATCTAAAGCTGCGACTTCCTGCAAATTGTTAGCTTCTCGTATTTTACTATCAGTATCATCTAATATAACAGATTTTAATGTTTCATATAAAGCATCCACCTTTTTAGGGTCTTGCAAAGCTATACCAGCAAATTCTGAAACTATAGGTACTACACACGCAATAATTCTTTCCCTACACCAAAATCTTCTAGTCTTTTATCTAATGCCATATTTGATGAAATAATTACTTCTGCTGCGGCTTCTACATATTTTTTCTCCTCAATTAGAAATTTAGATAGTTTACCACTTTTTAATAATGAACTAATATCTATTGTATCTAATATTTTACTCTGATAGTCTTTTTTGGTTTCAGTATCTTTAGTAATTAACATATCTACAGATAGGTTAATTATTTTTAATAAATCTTCTGGTTTTTCTAACATCGAAATAGTAATGTCCTGGACAATGGGCAGTAACTTACTATTGATGTAATCTTTATCAAGACCAGCTTCTTTTAAGTTGTTGAATAAAATTGCTCGATCATAATTTTTTTGTAGAGATTTTAGATAATTAACCTTCTCTTCTAATTTGGGTATTTTAGATACATCTTTCTTGTCTTTTAGAATCTGTAATTCTTTTTCCAATGTCGGCAGACTATCTATATCCTTTTTGTGTTCATCAAATTCTTTTTTTATATTATTTATTTCTCCTAACTCTTTTAGCATTACAGTAATTAGCATTGGGGCAAGATGCTGAACTAAATCGTTAAGAATTACAGTATTGTCAGTAAGAAATTGAGAAGTGTCAGGATCTTTTAATAATCTTATGAAGAAAGGAGGATGAGATGGATCATATGGCGTTTCACCATTGAATATTTTCTGTATTTTGGCTACTTCTTCTGCGTAAAATGATACCGAGGTAGCAATGGCAATACCCTGAGATATATGACTTGCTGCAAACCCAATACCTTTCATAGCAGCTTGAAGCTTTTGACCTGCACTAATAGTGTCCTCCTGCTTTTTTGACGATAGTAAAGGAGTCAGGATTTTCTCCATACCATCTCTATCCTTTAAGATATCCTTAGCTATTCTAAAAGCTTTATCCTTTTCTTCTTGATATGAACTTTCCGTTTTTTCTTCAACTTTCTTCTCTTCAATCGTTAATTTCTCAATTTGTTTCTGTTCTTTTTTCTTATATCTATCAACCAACTTTTCATGATTACTTAATTCATTCTTAATTTTCTGTAACTCTTGGTTCCATGAGTCTAATTGCTTTTTAGCAGCTTTGTCTTTATTTTTCTGATTTCCTTGGTTAATAAGCTCAGAATAATCTTGATTTTCTTTCAATAATTTTTCTAACCTATTATTTAATAGATTTTGATATTGTGCTATCTCTTTTCTTTTTTCTGCAATTTGATTTTTGTTTTCTAAGGTAGTTGCTTTTTGTTGTAATTTTAATATATCTTTCTCTTTCTTATAAATATCTTTTTGCAGTTCTTCCAAAGTAGGACCGTCCGGCTTTACTACCTTTTGAAGTTTTGCTCGTAATTTGCTAAGCCGAGATTGTTCTTTATCCTTACTCATAACCTTTTTACCCTTCTTTCGAATTGTTTTGCTTATCTACTAATATACTATATTAGCAGCAATTATAAATTTAAAATAGTGTAATAACATTTTAAAATGACCGTTTTTTTGTAACAAGGTAATTATTCGTTTTGTTGTGAATATTTTATCTTCTATTTATATTTTTTTAATTTAACTTGAATTCGATATAACAAGTTACTCCAAATTCAGTTATATCTATAAATATAACAGATTTTTTTGTTTCACTAATAGCTGTTTTCATTATTTTTGCGGTATTGCTTATTTTCTCACCTTACGCATAAACCCCATGACAATATTAAAAATTCTAGAATAAGTACAAGACGTCATTGCGAGACCACGTAGTGGTCGTGGCAATCCACATTTTAGATTGCTTCGTCGCTACTAAAGTAGCTTCTCGCAATGACGCCAAGCTATTTTCTATATGACTTTTAATGTCATGCGTAAGGTGAGTTATTTTTTTAGAATATAACCCATCTAAATTAAAAAACTTTTACATTTTTTTTGAATAAATCCTCTCTTCAATCTCGTGACGAAAATGACGAATTAAACCTTGAATAGGCCAAGCAGAGGCATCTCCAAGACCGCAAATAGTACGCCCCTCGATCATTTTAGTAACGTCTAACAATTGATCTATTTCTTCTGTTTTTGCCTGACCTCGTACTAATCTCATCATAATTCGCCACATCCACCCTGTGCCTTCTCTGCATGGGCTACACTGACCACAAGATTCATGCATGTAGAATTTACTAAGCCTGGCAATAGCGTAAATAATATCTGTAGAATTATCCATAACAATAATTCCACCAGTCCCAAGAGCCGAGCCAGCTAATTTCAAACTATCAAAATCCATTGCCAAATCTTCACATAGTGACTTTGGTAACAATGGTACTGACGAACCACCTGGAATAATAGCTTTCAGATTATCCCAACCACCACGTACACCTCCAGCATATTTTTCTATCAATTCCTTTAAAGGTATGCCCATAGCTTCTTCAACATTACATGGTCTATTTACGTGACCAGAAATACAGAAAATTTTCGTGCCGGTACTGTTAGGCTTTCCGATTGAAGCAAACCAATCCCCCCCACGTCTAAGTATAGTAGGTACAACGGCAATTGACTCAACATTATTAATAGTTGTTGGACAACCATATAAGCCGAAATTAGCTGGAAATGGTGGTTTCAGTCTAGGAAATCCCTTATTCCCCTCTAAACTCTCGAGTAGAGCTGTTTCCTCACCGCAAATATATGCCCCAGCCCCTCTATGCAAATAAATATCAAGTTTATACCCAGTACCACAAGCATTATCACCTATAAAACCAGCATCATACGCTTCATCTATAGCCCGTTGCACATTGGATGCTTCGTTATAAAATTCACCACGAATATATATATAGCAAGTATGTGCGTTAATAGCAAAACTAGCAAGCAAACAGCCTTCAAGCAATTTGTGCGGCTCATGTCTTAAAATATCACGATCCTTGCATGTACCAGGCTCTGATTCATCAGCATTAACTACTAAATAGCTAGGTTTCGGGTGTTCTTTAGGCATAAACGACCATTTGAGACCAGTTGGAAATCCAGCACCGCTCCGTCCTCGCAAACCTGATTTTTTTATTTCATCAATTATCCATTCTCTACCTCTAATAATAAAATCTTTTGTATTATCCCAATCTCCACGTTGCTTGCTACTTATTATATCATATTTTTTCTGTCCACTAAGATTAGAAAAAATTTTATTGCTAGTTTGTAACATAATTTACTCTTAGAATATCTACAAATGAGAGTATAGATGAAGGTAAATAATTGTGAAGAATAAATTTAGGAGATTTGTTTATCATAATGGTTTAAAAG
>CAJYDF010000042.1:0-31302 GCA_913698145.1 Sericostoma sp. HW-2014 | reverse complement strand
GTAGTTATTAAGAATTAAAAAAATACTATAATTAATTACTCACCTTACGCATGGCATTTAAAAGCCATAGGGAAAATAGTCTGGCGTCATTACGAGGAGATCGTAAAGGTCAACGAAGTAATCCAGAAAGTGATCAAAAATCGATTGCTTCGCCCATTACATGGTCTCGCAATGACTATTGTGATGCATATACGTCTTAATAAGTTGTTTTAACAACTTTTAAAGTAGTGAAGGTATACTATGAATAAACTAAATGAGATAGATCAGTTGGTTTATCTTCTCTCTAAACTACCTGGTCTTGGTCAAAGATCAGCAAGGCGTATAGTCTTACATCTTTTACAAGAAAAAGATGTTAGGCTAAAAAGTCTAATTTCAGTTCTTTGTTGTGTAGATAGTAATGTTGTCAAATGTAATATTTGTGGTAACATAGATTCTCATCATATTTGCAGAGTATGTTCATCTGATGATCGCAACGAATCTATCATAGCAATTGTTGAGACAGTGACAGAATTATGGGCAATAGAGCGTAGTGGTATTTTTAAAGGGCATTATCATGTACTAGGGCATAATTTATCAACTTCTAATGGTCACAACCCCAAAGCACTAAGACTACCGGAATTATTAGCTAGATGTCAGGATAAGAACATTAATGAAATAATTATTGCAACTAATTCTACTTTAGAAGGTCAAACTACTGCTTATTTCATTACTGAATATTTCAAAAATTCCACCATCAAAATATCAAGACTAGCTAGTGGCATTCCAATAGGCGGAGAACTGGACTATTTGGATGAAGGAACTCTATCTGCTGCAATAACATTAAGACAGCCTTTTGACTAATTTACTAAAAGTTATTTATTTTATCAAAATACTTGATATTATACATAAAGTATTAGTTGTATAGTTTGATAATTTCTATTAATGAATTGTCAAAGGTTACTACATTAAATTGTTTATATATGCTGTAAAGTGCTTATTTAAGCAGTTTAATCTTTTCTTAGTTATTTTATATTTCACCTTACATATACTGCTTTGGTCTTAAGAATTGAATTTAGTTTGAGATGGTGAGTCCATACTAACCACTATAAGATATGTGAGTATGCAAATTCATGATAAAATGAAAAAGTAATTCTTGAAAACAAAGTAATATATAATTATTTTAAATAAAATAAGCATATGTTCCAACTTATTTGGGCTATTTTAGTTATATTTTTGATTCCTGTATTTTTTTATATTTGTAGGTATAGGATGTTTTCATGGTTCAGTTTAAAGAGTAATTCAAAAACTAAAATATTAGAATTAGAACAAAAATTATCAGAACAAGATAATATTTTAAATCACGTGACTCACGAAATTAGGACTTCAATACATGGAGGAAGTAGTATAGCACAATTTTTATATGAGAATTGGGATAAAATGGATGAGCAAGAGCATGTAAAGTATGTTGGTATAATAGCTAAGAATAGTCAGCATATTATAAAGTTAATTAATGACTTACTAGACCTATCTAAGTTTAGTACCGGGAGGATGAAGTTTAATTTTGCTGCTATGGATCTATTAGATTCTATAAAAAATATTGTGCAACAACTTACAGAATTAAATGTATTTAATGATCAAGTAAATATTATTCTTATTAATCATAGTATTACGAAAGCAATGATTAATGGAGATGCAATTAGAATTAACCAATTATTAAATAATTTATTTAATAATGCCCTTAAATACACTAAAGAAGGATTAATTGTGGCAATAATTAATTTAAAGAATTATGAAAATAATCCTTATTGGTGTTTTAGCTTAATCGATACAGGTATAGGAATTCCAGACTCAGAGCTTGAAACTGTTTTTGAAATATTTACTTGTAGCTCACGAACTAATGATAATTTTATTGGTACTGGCATTGGTTTATCTATTTGCCAGGAAATTATACTAGCTCATAAGGGGCATATTTCTGTTGAAAATAACCGTAGAAAAGGAACAAAGGTAGAATTTATGATTCCTGTATACGATGAAAAAGAGGTGCAAAATGATGACAAAGTATAATATTATAAAAATATTTACTATACTTTTTGTTGATGATGAACCAATTTGCCATGACGCAATAAATTTAGTGCTACGTCATGAACAAAAATATAAAATTATCAATGCTTGTACTGGACAAGAAGCAGTTGATTTATTTAAAATATATGCTAATAAAATAGATATAATATTTCTTGATATTTCTCTTCCTGATATGACAGGTTATGAAGTACATAAACAGATCAGAAGTAACAAAAATCTTGCCCATATTCCTATAATTTTTCAAAGTGGTTTGTCTAGCAATCATAAGGAAATACAAGGGTTCTTACAAGAACAAGCGACATATATAATCCATAAACCTTATAAAAACGAAGAACTGCTTGAAACTATAAGGAAGTTCCATAAAGCATACGCATTAAGTTAATGAAATAGGGTTTAATAATCCTAGGTGTTTTTAGGGTTGATAATTATAGCACCCTACATTTTCACGACAGAATAAAAAATATAGGGGCTATAATAAAAATTACATTTAAAAATTAAGAATTTATGGTGAAATTGAAAAACCGTGAATGCTCAAGTTTGATTAGCTATTGATCCTAAAACAAGTTCAGGATGGCTCATAATAATAACCTTAACGAGAATATAATCGATTGTCTGAATTAAAATTTGATAAAAAGCAGTTATTTCTGCTAGGTAGAATTAAGAATTTTGCTAAGCAAATTGAAGATAAGTCATTTTTGAAATTCTTTAATGGTAATTTATTAGCAAAACAAGGTATCTATTTATATGGTAATGTAGGTAATGGCAAGACTGCATTAATGCAACATTTTTTTCAAATATTGCAAATTAAGAAATTAATGATCCATTACCAGAATTTGATGCAATCGGTACATAAAGATATTTATCAGTTACAAGACAAATCAAAGTCTAAAAATAATATTATAAAAAGCATTGCGACAAATTATGCAAAACAAGCAGCAGTAATATGTATCGACGAGTTTGAAATTAAAGATATAGCTGATGCTATGATAATAGGACCGCTACTTCTTGAACTGATAAAATGTAAGGTATTTATCTTCATTACCAGTAATACCAAACCAGAAGATTTGTATAAAGATGGTTTACAAAGAAATTCTTTTTTGCCAATAATTAAAGAGATTTATCAAAGGTTTGAAGTCATGTACTTAGATAGTGATCATGATTATCGATTAGATAAAATTATGCAAACGGCTAGCAGACGCATAATATATCCAATTAATGAACATAATAAATTGGAGATACAGCAACTTATTGGCAAGTTAAATCATAATAACCAGCTAGTTCCTAAGGATATTGCTGTTTTCGGACGGAAAATATCTTTTAACATGGCTGGTGAGAAAATATTAGTGACCGATTTTGAAGAGCTATTTGTAAGAGAATTAGGTTATGTTGATTATGTAGATATTTGTCAAAAATTTTCTATTATAATAGTAGAAAATATTCGTATAATAAGTTCTGATAATACCGACTTAGCTGTTAGGTTTATAAATTTTGTTGATAATGCTTATTTTTATAAGGTTGTACTATTTATGACTTTACAAGATGAGCCAGTAAAAATATATCAGAATGGTTTGCGTAGTAATGAATTTAAGAGAACTATTTCAAGGTTACATGAAATGAATAGTGGTAGTTATGTCAATTAAAAACGGTAAATTTATTACGTTTGAAGGTGGGGAAGGGTGTGGTAAATCTACCCAGAGTGATATGCTACACCAGTATTTATTATCACAAAATATCCGGGCAGATTTAACACATGAAGTGGGCGGAACTATTGCAGCTGAGAAAATGCGTGACATTTTAGTTTATCAAGATTTATTACCTATGTCAGAATTGCTGCAAGTCATGGCGGCACGTTACGAACATGTTCATAAAAGGATTATTCCTAAACTCAATTCTGGGGTCTCAGTTATTTGTGATAGGTTTATAGATTCTACAGCTTGTTATCAGGGGCAAGAGGTAGGTACTGATTTAGTGTATGAACTTCATAAATCTCTAATATCACCTGTGATGCCTGATATTACTTTTTTTATTGATATAGAGCCAAATATTGCTTTAGCAAGGGCGTGGGCAAGAGGTAATAATAATAAATTTGAAAGTAAGAATATTGAATTTCATCAAAAAGTCTATGATAAATTTCAATATATATCAGATAAATTTCCAGATAGAATAGTAAAAATAAACGCTGCAGATCTTAGTGCAAACGAAATTCATGATATAATTGTAGTGATGCTCACACGAAAGCTTGAAAAAACTATATAATTTTGTCACGTAACTAATTTTGTTAATAGAGAAATATGCTAATTTTCATTGACTTTATTATCATAGAGCTTTAAAAGTGCTAGTGCAGCTTCACCATATATGAAATATAGCCTCTATCTTTAGGTAATTCTTTGTGTAATAATAATGTTACCATTCAAAAATATTTTTTCTAAAATACAGGAAATCATTTGGCCAATAGAGAGGGAGGAGTTGAAACTTTTTCTACCTATGGCATTAATGATGCTCTGTGTTCTTTTTAATTTTGGGGCTCTGAGGTCTGTTAAAGACGGATTAGTTGTGCCATCAATGGGAGCGGAGGTTATCAGCTTTTTAAAACTTTGGCTTGTTTTGCCATCTTCTATATTATTCGCTATATTATATGTAAAGCTCAGTAATCACATCCGTTTTGAATATATTTTTTATATAATAATTTCAAGCTTTTTGTTGTTTTTTCTGATATTTGCCTATGTCATTTATCCTAATCAGGAGTTTTATCATCCAAATACTGAGCAGATAGAACATTTAGTATCTTTGTATCCTAATTTTCGGTGGTTTATCAAGATAATGGGTAAATGGAGTTACGCTATCATGTATGTTTGTGCAGAATTATGGAGTGCCGTAATTATTAACCTAATGTTTTGGCAATTTGCTAATAATATTTTTGATACAAATAATGCAAAACGTTTTTATCCAATTTTAGGAATGGTAGGCAATGTTGGCTTAATTGTAGCTGGTAATGTATTAGTAGCTTTCTCAAATGTACAAGAGATATCAGATACCCAAATGATAATAGATGAAGATTTACAATATAATTCAGAACTAATGTTACAACCAATTATGTCTATAATAGTATTTGCCGGTATAATTTCAATGTTGTTATTTAGGTTAATTAATTATCTGATTTTGCATGATAAGGGATTAATGGCTGATTTTAAAGTAACTCAAATACAGGCAAAAACCTCTTTACCACTTCTGGATAGTATCAGGCTAATTATTAGCTCAAAATATGTTGGACGCATTGCTTTATTGATAATTTGTTATGGAGCACTAACTAATATAGTGGAAGGTCCGTGGAAAGCTAAAGTAAGAGAACTTAATCCCAATACGTTAGATTATATAAACTTTATGGGCAGGTTTAATATTTGGATGGGAATTTCCTGCGTGACTTTTATGGTAGTTGGCAGTAATGTGATTAGGAAATTTACTTGGTTAGTTTCAGCATTATTAACACCTTTGATGTTTTCGATAACTGGTTTAATGTTTTTCATTTTTGTTATTTTCTCAGAAGATATAGGTTGTGGTATTAAAGACTTTAATCCAATTTATGCTGCTGTAATTATTGGAGGGATACAAAATATTTTAAGTAAATCAACTAAATATTCGTTATTTGATTCAACAAAGGAAATGGCATATATTCCTTTATCATTAGAACTTCGAACAAAAGGTAAAGCTGCTGCTGAGGTTATTAGTACCAAATTTGGTAAGTCTCTAGGAGCTTTTATTCAGTCTTTTATATTCATAATAGTGCCTACTGCCACATGTGATTCAATAGTAGTTTATTTACTAATAATGTTTATTATGATAGTTATTTTATGGTTTTGGGATATAGTGCAGTTAAACCGTGAATATGTAAAATTATGTAATTAGCCTCAATTCTTTAAATCATTTGAGTATACCATAAAAATAATGAAAATAGCTATTAGTGGAGCATAAAAATCTGTTATATTTGTAGATATAACAGATTTTGGAATAACTTGTCATATCGAATTCAGATTAATTAGCATGCGAAAAATATTAATATCTATATCAGTGATAATTGCTGTAACTCTTTTGATTTATACTATCTCATGGTTCGTAATTATTAGTTCTATCGCTAGTAAGATTAATCAACAATATAGTAACCGTTACATTGCTGCTAATACGGTAGATAGTGAACAAAAATATTTTGTTAAATTTAATAAAATTGCCAGCTATGGCTTTCCATTTAAAATTGCCTTTCAAATAATTGGCTGGCATGAAGAGGGAGAGACTAGTGTAGTTGAATTTCATACCCCGATTTATATAGGGTATGACTTACTAAAACAATCTTGCTTTATCACCTATTCTGGTAACGCAACGGGTCGTTATAAACCTATTCAATCAGGATTTGGGGCAAAATTCGAAAGTGATAATTATTCTTTTATAGCAAAAGTTCCTTTAAGTTTGAAGTTATTTAAGATTTTTACACAAAAAAAAGATCCGTTTGAAATTATAAATTTTGTTGAGAAGTTGGAATTAAGATCTGACAAAAGCAAAATCTTTGATTTGGTTGACCAACAGAAACTATATGATGAAGATCATACAGCTATTTCATTTTCACTAGACAAGAAAAAATATTATACTGATCTAGAAGATTTTAAAAATAATATACCGCAAAAATTAAATATTAGTTATTCAACCAATATCTTAGAAAGTAATATTATCAACAGAAGGATACCAGCCGGTCTTTTATTATATAGATTTGCTTGGCCAATGCCTTTTAATTTTGAAGGTAAGTTTTATATAAAAACAAATAAATCTATATATAGTGAATTTGCTAACGATTTAGAAATAAAAATGATATCCAGCAAATTTTCAAGCAATGTCCAAGACTCTTTGACTAGCTTCTTATATCAAAATAAAGAGGAAGAAGGTAATCGTGCTAGCCACCTTAAGGTTGAATCAACAATTGATTTGAAATCAGGATTTTCCGATAATATATTAAATTCTATCCAGTATTTATTGCCGTATATATCAGCATTGCCTAACAATTTATCGTTAATGGAAGAGTTAGAGTATGTTAACAATAATAAAGATAAATTCAATTTAACTGAATTAGAAAATCATCAATATATTTTTGATTTAGATGTAAATTTTTTTGCTAGAACAAACGATGTAATGAGAGCTCAAATACATAACCTTAGTTTATTTTCTAATAATACTGGATTTCGCTTGTCAAGTGAGTGCAAGCTAAATTCATTTGGGAAATTTGATATTAATGGACTTGTTGTCGTCAATAATTATTTAAAGGTAACTGATATTATAACTAATTACTTGTTAAATTTAGGTAGGTTCAAAACATTTTCTGAAGATAGTCGTATTGTATACAAAGAGGGGATTAATTATTTTCTAAAAACCGTATCAGATCATCCTGACTCTAACTCAGGGGACATAAGTTTTGAGTATAAATTAGATTCCAATAATATAAAAAAAGGAAAAATAGGCACAGTTGATTTTGATAAGTTTTTACCATTATATTATCTAGCATTATACAAAAAAGCCTCGGAAAAAATACGGGTTGGTGATAGTATAACAAAAAGGATACAAGAGCTAGTGCCTGATTTCAATGAACATCAAAAATTATTAAAACAATTAATGATTCAACCTTTTTTGGAGATTGATAATGATCATAAGAAGGAAATTATACAATAGACTTGTATGTGAAAGATTTCTAATTCTGTAAAATTATATGCGAGTAGTTAATGTAATGTTAAATAAAGGGCTTGGCGGGGTTGAGCAAGCTGCAATTGATTATGTTTCCATGTTATTGGAACATCAATGTGAGGTAATGTGTATTTTTGCTAATAAGGCAGAGAGTGAAGCAAATCTTTTACCTTATATTAAAGATATAGAATTTCATAAAATTTCTCGCATAGGATCACGAGATCCTATTGCCATACTAAAGATACGTAAATTAATACAAAGTTTTAAGGCTGATATTATTATAGCCCACTCAAATCATGCAGGATTTATCGCCGGTTGGGCTGCGAAAAAACTGGTTCCTAGTATCGGGGTATCACATGGTTATAGTATCAAAGGTATTAAATATACAGATTCGATAATTTGCATTACCGAACATATGAAAAATGAATTACAAAAAAAAATATTGAAGCCAATATTTGTATTACCCAATATTACTTATATTGCAAATAATCTTACTATTGATTTTCAGTATTCTATGAATAAGATTCCTGTTATAGGTATCTTAGGACGTTTGCACCTTGATAAAGGAATAAATACTTTACTACAAGCTGTTAAAATACTCAAATCACAAGGTATAATGGTTCAGTTGCTTATCGGTGGAGATGGTGAAGAGAAAGAAAATTTACAAAAACTAGCTTACCAGTTATCAATTGAAAAACAAATTAAATGGTTAGGGTGGATTAACGATAAAACTAAATTTTTTTCTGAGATTGATATTTTTTGTCTTCCTAGTATAAAAGAATCTTTTGGTATTGTACTTTTGGAAGCAATGGCTAATTTGAAACCTATAGTATCTACTGATAGTTGCGGAGCTAGGGAAATTTTGTCACATGAAAACGATAGTGTAATTGTACCAATTAACGATGCAGAAAAATTAGCGGAATCTATAATTTTTCTTATTAATAATCCTGAGATTGTTAAAAAATATATAGAAGGTGCATATAAAAAAGTTCAAAATTTGTATACACCAGCAATAGTAGGAAAAAAACTATATAAAATTCTTACCGATATTACAACATTTCCCGTTAGCTAAAATTTTGTTATAGTCAATTCAGGGGAATTTGGTGCTAGGAACGATGGAGCGACGCCTATAAGTAATAGGCGAGCGACGAGTGACGACGTCACCAACTTCCCATCAATTGACTATAGTATAGCTAACTAGACAAAGGAGTTACCTAGAACCTTAACGGTGTTATAGTAACGAAAACTTAATTAATAAGTGAGTATAAATTGGACACTATAAAAATAATACATAAAGACTTAAGCAAAGAACTTTCTGCGTTAAATAAGCTTATTTTAACCCACCTAGCTACTAAAGAGGAGCTAGTTAGTGTAATAGGTAAATATTTGCTAGAATTTGGTGGAAAGAGAATCAGACCGTTACTAACAATTTTAACTAGTAAAATGTTTGGTTATGTAGGAGAGGATAACATAAAGCTTGCTGCGGCTGTAGAGTTTATTCATGCAGCAACTTTACTGCATGACGATGTAGTAGATGAAAGTACCATGAGAAGATCCAAACCTACTGCTAACGTTATCTGGAATAGCAAGGCTAGTATTTTAGTAGGAGACTTCTTATTTAGCCAATCATTTCAGCTAATGGTTGATACAAAATCTATTAAAGCAATGAAATCTTTATCAAGAGCTTCAGCAATTATATCAGAAGGAGAGGTTTCGCAACTGGTAAAATTGAATCAGCGGAGAATTATTGACGAAACAGAATATAATGAAATAATTATGGCTAAAACTGCAGAATTATTTGGTGTATCTTGTGAAGCAGGAGCAATTATTTCTAATCAATCTAATGAAACTTGTGAAATCTTACAAAAATTTGGTAGATATTTAGGCAATATTTTTCAAATCATTGATGATTTATTTGACTATTTGGGGGATAGTCGTGATATTGGCAAGAATATAGGTGATGATTTTTTAGAAGGGAAAATAACTCTACCACTAATTTTCCTATATAAGAAGCTTGATGATAAGTGGCAGTTAAAAATTCAAGAAATGATTAAGGCAGATAATAGAACTGAAAGTGAGTTTAAACTAATACGAGATTTGATGATAGAACATTGTATTAAGCAGCAAATTATCGACTATTTAGCAGCTATTAACAATGAAGCTAGTAATTTATTAAAGCAAATCCCCATACAAAATATTTATAAAGATCACTTAGCTTCCTTACTAGAATTTACTTTAAATAGGTCTTATTAATAATAAATACAGCCCCAAGCGTCATATATATGCAAAATATTCCAACTGATATTGAACATCTTTCTGAATTAGAGGTAAAAAATTTACTAAAACACCTGGCAAATAAGATAAGAGAATATAATAACGCCTATTACCAAGAAGATGCTCCTCTAATTTCTGATGCTGAGTATGATCAATTATTTAATTTAAATCTTGAACTTGAAAAAAAATTTCCTCATCTGGTACTGGCAAATAGTCCGACTAAACAAATTGGTAGTTCTGTAGCAGAGAAATTTTCGAAAGTAACACATATCCATCCGATGTTTTCTCTTAGTAATGCTTTTGATAGTGAAGATGTATCAGAATTTATCAATAGAATAAAGAATTTTCTACGACTTGATAATTTTCCGGCTATTTTTTGCGAACCTAAAATAGATGGTTTGTCTTTTTCTGCTACCTATGAGGATGGAATACTTACCAAAGCTGCGACAAGAGGTGATGGTTTTATTGGAGAAGATATAACGGAAAATATCAAGACTATCAAGAATTTTCCTCATGCAATAGTTGCGACATCAGGAATTTTGGAAGTAAGA
Organism: Sericostoma sp. HW-2014; assembly: GCA_913698145.1. Classification (NCBI taxonomy): domain Eukaryota; kingdom Metazoa; phylum Arthropoda; class Insecta; order Trichoptera; family Sericostomatidae; genus Sericostoma; species Sericostoma sp. HW-2014. Next base: position 20,698 of record CAJYDF010000042.1, on the reverse strand, counting down.
GGCGAAGTTTATATTAATAAGCAGGATTTTCTATTATTAAATCAAGCTCAAGAATTATCCAAAAAAGATAAATTTGCCAATCCGCGTAACGCGGCTGCTGGGTCATTAAGACAGTTAGATTCAAACGTTACGGCAACTAGACCCCTACAATATTTTGTCTATGCTGTGGGGAGTAGCAGTAGCAAAATAGCTGATTCTCAAGATATTTTATTAGATAAGTTAAAAGAGTTAGGATTCATCGTCAATAATATAGGGAAATTAGCTTATTCTGAAGATGAGATGAAATCTTTCTATGAATATTTGAATTCATCTAGAGAAGAATTACCTTATGAAATTGATGGTGTTGTATATAAGCTAAATGATTTTGCTTTGCAGCAAAGAATGGGCTTTATTGCAAGAAGTCCAAGATTTGCTATTGCTCATAAATTTCCGGCGATTATTGGTCAAACTAAACTAATTAACATTACTCTACAAGTAGGTAGAACCAGTGTATTAACTCCAGTTGCTGAGTTAGAGCCGCTTTCTATTGGTGGAGTTAGGGTATCACGAGCTACCTTACATAATTATCAAGAAATTATCAGAAAAGACATACGGATCAATGATTATGTATTTTTGCAGAGAGCTGGTGATGTCATACCGCAAATTACTGCTGTAGATTTTACTAAACGTTCTAGTGAATCGTCAAAAATCGATATGCCGAAGCTTTGCCCATCTTGTGGCTCTCAGTTACATTATAATCAAGAAACTATAATTATTCGTTGCGATAATGGTTTAAATTGTCCGGCTCAGAATTATGAACGAATTTGCCATTTTACATCTAAAAATGCTTTAGATATAGATGGTTTGGGGAAAAAGCAAATAGAATTTTTGCTGGAAAAATCTTTAATAGAAAATCCTGTGGATATTTTTTATTTACAAAATAATAATGAAAAAAACTTAGTCAAGCTTGAAAATATGGTAGGATGGGGGCGAAAATCTGTAGAAAACCTATTTGCCAATATTGACAAAGCCAAAACTGTTTCCCTAAATAGATTCATTTATTCCCTAGGAATCAGACATATTGGTGAACAAACCGCCAAATTACTTGCTCGAGAATTTCAGAATTATAATAATTTCATAACAGCTATGGAATCTTTGTTAAAAGGTGAACAGCCAATTTACCAAAGGTTAAATGATCTGGAAGGAATAGGCGATAAGATTTTGCTAGATATTATCGACTTTTTTGATATTAAAGAAAATTTACAAACTATTCAGCAACTGAGTAAAATTCTAAATATTCAAGACCATAATCAACAAACAACTAAAACTGCATTATCTGGCAAAATTGTGGTATTTACTGGTTCCTTACTAACTCTCTCAAGAGCAGAAGCCAAATCTCAGGCAGAAAAATTAGGAGCTAAAGTAGCCAGTAGCGTTTCGTCTACCACTGATTTAGTAGTGGCAGGTAGCGATGCTGGTAGTAAACTCAAGAAAGCTAAAGAGCTGGGGATTAAAATTATTGATGAAGATGAGTGGCAAGAGTTAGTACTCTTAAGTCACACTCAAATATTTTGAAGAAAACAATTCAAAATATTGCTGGATTTAAACATATTAATGGATTATCATTGTTCATATTTAACTCATTATTAAATAATTATTACATATGCAAATAACAGGTAAGGCTACTAACAAAAAAACACCAATTCAAGAATTTGCCTCTTTTATCTTTGTAATATTTTTGGCACTGATGATAAGATTTTTTGTGATGGAAAATTTCTTTGTGCCAACAGGTTCAATGAAAGCGACAGTGCTGGAAAATGATTATATTTTCTCAACAAAATATTCTTACGGATATAGTAATTATTCTCTTCCTTTCAGCCCTAATATTTTTAACGATAGAATATTAGCATCACAACCACAAAGAGGGGATATAGTAGTTTTTCGTCCACCAAATAATATGGATATTCGATATATAAAAAGATTAATTGGGCTACCTGGAGATAAAATACAATTAATCAATGATGTAGTATATATAAATGATAAAGCTATAGATCGTACTGAAGTTGGGACATATACAAGTGAAGAAGGAAGAAGTTACATAAAATATAAGGAAATATTACCTAACGGCGTAAATTATTTTTCTTATAAATTAAAACAAAATGATCGTTTGTTAGCAAATCAATATGGTAATACAGAAATCTTTTATGTACCAGAAGGAAAATATTTCTTTCTTGGTGATAACAGAGATGAATCAAATGATAGTAGGATAGAACTAGGATTTGTTCCATTCAAAAACTTTATTGCCAAAGGACAATTTATTTATTTTTCGACAAAAGAAAAATTATGGCAAAGTGATATTGGGATAATTAATCAAATATTCCGTGTTGGTACTTGGTTGGCGTCTATTAGATTTAACAGACTATTTACTTCTCTTTATACAGATAAAATACAAAATGATCACAAATAAAGAATCAGCACTCTCTACTCCGGAAAAACTTGAGCAAGATATAGGATATAATTTTAATAATAAAGATTTCTTACTGGAAGCATTAAGCCACCCTTCTCTAAAACAGCATACCGTAAAGCATGGAGTCCAAAAGAATTACGAACGTTTAGAATTACTTGGTGATACAATAATTAATTTTGTTATTACTGAAATTCTATTTAAAAATTTCTCTACTTATGATGAGGGGAAATTAGCAAAAATTAGAGCTTATCTAGTCTGTAAAGAATTACTTTGTAAAGTAGCTGCCAAAATCAATTTGTCAGACTATATTATTATGACTTATGGCGAAGAACTATTAGGGGGAAGGCAAAATCCTAATAATATCGAAAATACTATGGAGGCATTAATTGCTGCCATTTATCTTGATAGCAATATTGACGCAGTAAAAAAAATAGTAAATGATTTGTGGTATGAGTTTATAGATATTATTGATTTAGCTGATTATGATCCTAAAAGTACTCTTCAGGAATTAGCCCAAAAAAAGGGAAGTGAAAAGCCGGTATATCAAGTGATTAAAAGAGAAGGATCCCCTCATGCCGCCATCTTCACTGTATTAGTGCAGATGGATGAATATCAACAAACTGGTACTGGTCATTCAGTTAAGGAAGCAGAAAAAGTCGCTGCTCGTAAATTAATGAATTACCTCAACAATTTATAAGTTGTAAGGCTAGTCCATGGAAATATTTCAAAAGACAATATCCATATCTATAATCGGTAAACCAAATGCTGGTAAATCATCATTATTAAACAAACTTATTGGACAAAAAATATCGATAGTTACTCCTAAAGTTCAAACTACCCGCTCTATTATAACTGGAATAGTTACCATAAAAGATACACAGCTGATAATACTAGATACACCGGGTATATTTGAACCAAAGAAACAGCTGGAAAAAGCAATGGTACGGTGTGCATGGTCAAGCTTACATGGTGTAGATTTAGTATTATTGATCATAGATAGTACGAAACCTATTGATCAATTTACTTTGCAAATACTCAAAAAATTGCAAACTCTTAAAATAAATTTAATATTCTTATTAAACAAAATTGATATTCCTTCTGAATATCTAGAAGAAATAGAAAATACTCTAAATTCTCAGTTCGTAGATAGTTATATATTAAAGCTATCCGTTTTATCCGGCAAAAATGTCAATAAATTACTCAATTATATCCAAAGCCAAGCTAAAGAATCGCCTTGGCTATATGAAGAGGATGATGTTACTAATCTGCCTATGCGATTTTTAGCAGCTGAGATAACTAGGGAACAATTATTTTTGAATCTCCACCAAGAATTACCTTACAATTTAACCGTCCAAACTGAAATGTGGCAGGAAAATAACGATAAATCTATCAAAATTCATCAAGTAATAGTTGTTTCAAGAGACTCTTATAAGACTATTATTTTAGGAAAAAATGGTTGTAAAATTAAAGAAATAGGTTCTAAGGCAAGAATGGAAATGCAGATATCTTTTGATTGTAAAATTCATCTTTTTCTTTTTGTAAAAGTACGTGAACTTTGGCAAGATGACCCAAACTCATATAGCCATATGCGATTACAACAGACTTGAATATGAATTTTAAAGATATAGGAATAATAATTGGCAAAAAACCATTAAAAGAAAATTCGGCTATTATTACAGTTTTTACTAAAAATCATGGCTTATATTCTGGGGTAATACGAGAAACATCTAGAAAGTCTGGCACTATAAATCAGCAAGGTAATATTGTTGATTTTTTTTGGCAAGCTAGATTACATGAACATATAGGAATGGCTAAATGTGAATTAATAAAATCTTACACTGGTCTTTTAATAACTAATAAAATTAAGCTATATGCCTTTAATTCAATTATTAGCTTGATTAAAATAGCATTTCATGAAAGAGAAAATCACAATAATTTTTTTCCAATTTTTGTAAAATATTTAAACAACCTAGCAAATAATTTTATTTTTGAAGAGTATATTAGGTTTGAATTAGCCATACTCCAAGAATCGGGATATGGTCTTGAGTTGGATAAATGTACAGTAACAGGTAGCCAGGAGAATCTGAAATATGTCTCACCAAAATCTGGAAAAGCAGTCTGTTTATCAGAAGGGCTGAAATATCAAGACAGGCTTTTAATCTTACCACAATTCTTAACCTCCACTAAGTATGAAATTACTAATAATGATAAAAAACAAGCTTTTAATTTAACTACATATTTTTTTAACCGATATTTCTTTCACAACAACCAAAAGCTACATGCTCGAGATAATTTTATACAATGTGTACTATATGATTAATTGTGAGTGTTCACAACCTAGTTTAATTCATTAAATTCTACTTTAGCAAATAATTTTGTTTGAAGTGTCAATAATTCTGAATGATTATTTGAACTTTCTTCTGCCAATTTATTAGCTTTAGTTAAAAGGTCTAAGTCTCTAGCTAGATCAGCAAAAAAGAATCTTATCTCACCACTTTGCTTTGTTCCTAATATTTCTCCGCTACCTCTTAACAGTAAATCCTGCTCAGCTATATAAAAGCCATCATTACTATTTCTCATCACTTCAAATCTAGATTTTGCAAGTATAGTTAATTTTTGAGGATCATATAGAAGAATACAATGAGATTGTAACATTCCACGTCCAACTCTACCTCTTATCTGATGTAATTGAGCTAAACCAAACTGTTCGGCATTCTCTATGACGATTAAGGTGGCATCTGGGACATCAATACCCACTTCAATTACAGTTGTTGCAATAAGAATTTTAATATTACCATTCTTAAATTGTTGCATAATCGCATCTTTTTGTTCATTTTTCATTTTGCCGTGTATAGTAGTTGTAATGTTAGGGTAGGCGGTTTCAATGGTAATGAATCTGGTATTAACGTCAGTCAGCCCAGTAGACCTCTTGCCTAACTCTACTTCTGATGGTAATTTGGACAATGATGCGGTACTCGAATCCTCACGTACATTAGAGTACGCTGCGGTTCTGCGTTCCGCGTCTCCTTCAAATTCCTCAGCATAAGCGAGTTTTGCAAGAGGTCTAGTGTTTTTTTCCTGGGTTACTAACTCTTCGTCAGTTTGATCGATAAGGGGGCATATCCAGTAAATTTTTTCTCCAGATGTTAGTTTTTTATCCAAAACGGAAATTACATTATTTAGTTTTGTTTTGGGTAAGATGCTAGTAATAATTGGTAGTCGATTTTTTGGCTTACTGGTTAATTTAGAAATATCCATATCTCCAAACATAGTCAAAGTAAGGCTTCTAGGAATAGGGGTGGCTGTCATTACTAAAACATCGGGATATGAAGCTTTATTAATTAAATCAAGCCGTTGTTGTACACCAAATTTATGTTGCTCATCAATGACAATATAACCTAGATTTTTAAAAATTACTTTTTCTTGAAATAATGCATGAGTACCAATTAATATATCAATATCTCCGTTTTCTAGCTCTGATAATAGCTTATTGCGTTCTTTGCTAGATATTTTCCCAGTAAGTAAACCAATCTTTATTCCGCTTTCACTTAAGGCTTTAACAAAGAATTGGTGATGTTGATTTGCTAATAAATCAGTAGGAGCCATTAGTGCAGCTTGAAATTTATGATATACTACATTGACTATTGTTAATAAAGCTACCAGGGTCTTGCCAGACCCTACATCACCTTGCAGTAAACGCATCATTTCTGTAGGAGATAATTGATCTTTTTCAATTTCTTCAATGACTTTTTTTTGGTCATATGTTAGTTCAAATCCTAATATTTTAAGTATTGATTGTTGTAGCTGAACGGATTTAGTAAATGAATTACCTTGTTTTAATTTTGTTTGTTGACGGAGATGTTGTAATGATAGCTGGTTAGCAAATAGTTCTCTTGCTGCTAATCGTCTTAAGGATTGAGTTTGTAATTTAGTATCATGAACTTGGTATAAATGCATGATTTTTAAATCATTTAATAAAGATTCAATATAATCCTTTATTTCTTGAAAATTTTTAGGGATACTGTTACACTCTTTTTCAAGCAAATCAATAGCCTTTATTATATAGGAATAAAGTTGCTTATTAATTATTCCATAAGTTAAAGGATAAATTGATTGTATAGAGTTGGTAAGTTTTTTATCAAAAATAAATATTGGGTGAGATATTTGAGCTAAGCTAGAGAATATTTGTACCTTGCCTTCAATTATTTGCTTACTACCTATCGTAAGTTTATTTAGCAAAAAATAAGGTGGTCTATTAAAAAATATCAGTAGAATAGAACCAGTCTCATTAGATACTAAGATTTTTAAAGGCTGCTTTCTGCTTTTAGGAACAAGAATTTCTTCAATTGTTACTTCCGCTTGAATTAACTGTCCATTTTTCAGTAAAGATAAATTGGGTGAAATTGTTTTAACTTGATAAGAAGTAGGGCGGTAAAATAGCAAATCTCTTAAATTGATGATCCCCAATCTTTTAAGTCCATCAATTATATTATCACTAACGTTAATATGTGATTTAATTGGTAGGAAAAAAAACTTACTGATAGTTAACATGTTTTATTACTATATAGTTTTGTCTTTTTAATGTCATACCTGGGAAAGCAGGTATCCAGATTCCCGCACCGAAGCGGGAATCTTAGTGCATAAAAATATCGATATCGTTCCAGCCTATCAGATCCAAATTAGCTCTAATAGGTAAGAATTTAAAAATTTGTTTTGCAAGGTCTAGCCTATTTTCGGCTAATAATCTATCTTGTAAGATAGAACGTAGCTGATGTAAATAAAGGACATCTTTGGCAGCATATTCTTTTTGTTCTTCCGTAAGCTCATTTCTTCCCCAATAGGAAGATTGTTGTTGTTTAGAAATTTGCACTGAAAGCAATTCGCGACATAAATCTTTTAAGCCATGGGAATCAGTGTAGGTTCTAACCAATTTAGAAGATATTTTGGTACAGAAGATATTCTCTAAATCAATTTCAAGATATTTCTTTATTGCGGCTAAATCAAATCGAGCATAGTGAAATATTTTACACCGATTTTTATCAAGTAATAATTTTTTTAAATTAGGTGCTGCATAGTTCTTGTCAATAAAGTTTACTAGATAAGCATCACCATCACCATTACTCATTTGCAAAAGACATAATCTGTCCCTATGCACTTTTAATCCCATCGTTTCTGTATCGATTGCTAAGTCTCCAGCAATATTAAAATTTTCTGGAATATCATTGTAAAAAACTATAGTGCTAATAATAACCTCCTAATCTTTTATATTGCTTACCACATATTTTACGGTAAATACCTGTTCTGTTGGAGACGCCACTCCTAAAACTCTTCTAGCTTCTTGGTCAAGCATATCCTTGTCTAGAGATTCTGGTCTAAGTAGTTTTACTTTATGTTCAAGTTCAACACGTTCTGCCCTTAAAGTTTCTAGCTCACTATAGGCTTTTTCCAGTCGTTGATTTAATGTAAAATAAGCAATAATTCCCCTATTACCATAAATAGAATGGAAAATAAAATAAGCTAATAGTAAAGAAAGCAAAACATTAAATATTATAATTTTGGATCTTTTAACTAAATCAATAAGATATTGATAATTCATAATATTTTAATAATAAAAATAATATTGGGGCGGTGAGAATTATGCTGTCGAATCGGTCTAAAACGCCTCCATGACCTGGTATTATAGTGCCACTATCTTTAATAGCAAATTTGCGTTTGAAATATGAAATAAATAAATCGCTCATTTGTGCTATTAGTGCTAAACAAAAAGCTGCTATAATTAAGTGCCGTTTGTTTAACAAATAGTAAGTTGGCAAATCAAACCCTGGCAGCAAACTCAATAAAAATGCCGCAACCCCGCTAGCTAATACTCCTGTGATTAATCCACTCCAAGTTTTGTTAGGACTAATCTTGGGAGCAAGCTTAATACCGCCTATATTTTTCCCGCCAATCATAGCAAATATATCAACTGACCATATTATAGTAAAATAGAGTAATAATAGCCACCGATTTTTATCTTCAGTAGCAATTATTACTAAAGATATAATAGGAATGGGAATAATAATCAACCCAAATAATCCATAAAGAAAGGACGATTTGGTTATTGATGGTTTGGTCATCTGATACCATTCATATAACATACCTACGGCAATTAATAACATCAATATATAAAATAACGACTTGATAGATATTATCGATATAATAAATACCGGTCCTATTACTAAGGCTGATAATACTCTCATGAATATATTAGACTTTTTCTTACCTGCCACCAAAAGTCCTCTTCCTTTTTGAGTAATCATCTAATGCTTCTAATAAATCTTGTTTGTCAAAGTCAGGCCAGTATTTAGGTGAAAAATATAGTTCAGCATATGCGATTTGCCATAATAATAAATTGCTGATTCTATATACCCCACCAGTGCGAATTAATAAATCTACATCTGGCATTTCTGGATCATACAGATAATTAATAAACTCATGTTCACCAATATTTGTTTTACCAGAATCGATAATTTTCTGACAGGCATCAACAATTTCTGCTCGCCCGCCATAGCTAAAAGCAAGACAAAGAGTTATTTTATTATTATGTTTTGTTAATTCCATAGCATCATGAATTTGTTTTTGTAACACAGAATCCAACAAATCCAATTTACCGATAATTTTTATTTTAACCCCATTCTTGTGCAGTGCCTCAGTCTCATTTTTTAGATAATAACGTAATAATTTCAATAAAAATGTGACCTCAGTCTTTGATCTACGCCAATTCTCTAATGAAAAAGTATAAAGTGTAACGTAAGGTATATTAAGTTCTATAAAATTTGCTAATAATTTTTTTACTTTATCAGCACCTACTCTATGTCCTTCAAATTTAGGTAGGTCTTTCCCTAATGTCCACCTAGCATTACCATCCATGATGATAGCTAAATGATTTACTTTGTTGATTGTACTCATATTTACTTTTGTATTATATAGCTAATCTTGGTAAGTTTTTAAATGTTATCCCTATTTTGGTGCAGGAATCTCTATATCTCGCAATTGCCGAAAGTTAGAAGAAGATGTGGGTTTTAGATATCTTTTCTGTCATTGCGAGACCACGCAAGTAGGTCGTGGCAATCCGTCTTTGGTTACTTTTATGGATTGCTTCGTCGACCTGCGGTCTTCCTCGCAATGACGTTACCCATATACGACTTTTAAACTACCAGGTCTAAAACCGCTGCTTCTTCTAACTTTCAATAGTTATGCTCTAGACCCCTACCTTCGCAGGGGTGACAGCTGCCCTTGTTTCATTCCCGCTTCGGTGCGGAATCTATAGATATCGCACCGAAACAGGGACGACACTATAGTCAATTGATGGCTAAAACTTTCTCGGGTTAGCTATAGGTAGTGAAATTTCAACCAATAACCCGCCTAAAGCTTTACTATCCTGTAATGATATTGTCCCACTATGATCAATAATTATTTCTTTAGTAATAGCAAGACCAAGTCCAACATTCCCTGAATTATTAAGTGAACGGGACTTATCTGAACGGTAAAATGCTTTAAATACTAATAATTTCTCTTCGTCCTTTATGCCAATTCCATTATCTTCAATCTTTATTATTACATTAGTAGAGGTAGAGCATATAGTAATTTTTATTTTTGTAGAATATTTTATCGCATTATTTATTACATTAGATATTGCACGTTCAAAGTTGCTAGGCTTAATTTGTGTGTATACTGTTTGCCCTATCGTAATTAACTCAATATTGGCAGACCATTTATTTGTAACATTTAACATCCAAGAAGATAATTCGATTATTTGAGCTTCTTCTCCATTTTCTCCTCTAGCAAAATCAAGATATGATTTTATCATTTGCTCCATAGCAACTATATCTTCCCTAAGACCTTCTGTTTCCTCAGATTTGTTCATTAGCTCTAATTGTAACTTCATTCTAGTTAACGGAGTACATAAATCATGTGAAATCATAGCAAGCATTCTAGTTCTTTTGCTAATTTGCTTTTCAATGCGTTCTTTCATTTTAAGAAAAGCAATACCAGCCTTTCTTATCTCTTTTGCCCCAGAAGGTTTAAATGTTTGTAATTTGGTGATTCCTTGCCCAAATTGATCAGCCGCATCTGCCAGAATTAAAATGGATTTAATTTGGTTTTTAGAGAAGATTAAGGAAACAGAAAGTAGTAAAATGGTTAAGAAGATTAACCACAAGACAAAAATATAGGCAGTTGGATTCATCAACAATTTTGCTGGGAAAGTTATTTGTATTAAACCATCGGTTAATTGAAGTAGTACTTCAATTCTTCCTGAATCATTAAGCTTTACTATATTATTTTTATTAATTTTTACGTTAATAATATTTTTAAAAATCTCTAATTCTTCACTAATTCTAGGTTGCGTGGATGGCAAGGTTAATTTTGGATAAAACTGATATGACAAATTTAAATAATTTGTCGCTATGGTATTTTTTTCTAATAAATTATTATCGTCTTTTTCAAGCAAGGAAATAATCTCATTAGCAATAATATTACTAGTATAGTAAGAAACATTATACCAGTGACGATCATAGAACAAAAACACTGCTAGAATTTGTCCTATTAATGTCGGAACAATGATAATGAGTACAAATCTAGCCAGTAATGTTTGTGGAATAATTTTATGTATAGATAGCATATCCGCTATTCCGAATGGTTTTTAAATATTTTGGTTCTTTAGGATCATCTTCTATCTTACTCCTTATTCTGACAATTTGTACGTCGATAGAACGAGGGCTGAGTCCTCCCATTATTTTTGATAACTCATCACGTTTCATTTCTTGTCCGATGTGGGTTAATAGTACTTCTAGTAGTTTTGTCTCTGTAGAGCTTAATGGTACCAGTTGATTATTTTTTATAAATTCCTTTGATTCGAAATTATAATAATTATTGCCTAACCGTTTGATTTTATCTTGTTTTTTATAATTATTATAGCTATTTAATAGATTGTTGATTCTTAATAATAATTCTTTCGGTTCAAAAGGTTTAGTTAAATAATCTGATGCCCCGGCTTCTAAGCCCTTGATACGATCATTTGGTTCTGACAATGCAGTTAGCATAACAATTGGTACAAGGTCTTTGGTAGCTCTTATAGTTTTAGCAAAATCAAGTCCTGTAACATTTGGTAACATGACGTCCAAAATAATTAAGTCATAAATAGAAGATTTTAATAATTCCTCAGCTCCTTCGACAGAATGTGTTGTTGATACTAAAAAGCCGTTTTTATACAAAAACTGTTTTAAAAGTTTCTGTATTCTAGTATCATCATCAACTACAAGAATGTGGGGTTTTGAGCTTTGCATAAATAAATTTTAGGTAATAAAAATTACTATAGTTTAATAGTAGAATATTAACAATGACAATAATACAAGAAAATATACTAACTGAAAAGCCGTTTAAAAATCTTAATCAATTATCAGGTTATATTTGGATTAATGGTAGATTTATTGCTTGGCAGGAAGCCAAGATACATGCTCTTACTCATAGTTTGCATTATTCTGGGGGAGTTTTTGAAGGAGAAAAAGCCTATAATGGTAAAATTTTTAAATTAGAAGAACATACACAACGTTTGATAGAGTCAGCAAAAAGTCTAAGCATAGAGGTGCCATATAGTTTTGAAAAGATTATAGAAGCTCACCAGCTACTTATAACAAAAAATAATATTAAAGATGCGTATATTCGCCCATTAATTTGGTTTGGTAGTGAATCTCTTAATCTGACTAATGTAAACTTATCGGTTAATCTATTAATCGCTGCTGTTCCATCAACTCTTAGACCTTCTGGGGCCTTAAGTCTGCATATTGCTCGTTGGCAAAAATGTCATCCAAACTCATTGCCCCCACAATGTAAATCATCAGGACATTATAATATGATGATAGTATGCCAGAAAGAAGCTAAGTCTCTGGGGTACGATGATGCAATTTTATTAGATTGGCGGGGATATGTTGCTGAATGTAGTACGGCAAATATCTTCTTTGTTAAAGATGATCAATTATTCACTCCGATAGCTGATAGTTTTTTAAATGGTATAACGCGTCAAACAATTATAAAACTTGCTAATGATTTAAATATCAAGGTTATAGAAGAGTATATAACTCCAGATAGGGTAGGGGAGTTTAATGAATGTTTTATGACTGGTACAGCTGTAGAAGTTAAGGGGATTAAATCGATTAACCTTGGTGAGCGAAATGTCATCTTTGAAGATAGTAAAATTACTAATTTGCTAAAAAAAGAATATAATGACTTAGTGTACAAATAAATAGTGATATACTGAGGTTATGTAAAGTACTTTCGTCTATTAGCGAAGAGTAGCTTGGCAATACCGTCATTGCGAGCGAACGTATGTGAGTAAAGCAATCCACAAAAATGATTAAAGATTAAATGGATTGCTTCGTCGCTACTAAAGTAGCTCCTCGCAATGACTAATTATGAACGTAGCCGTCATTGCGAGACCACATAGTGGTCGAAGCAATCCATTTTGGTCACTTTTTTGGATTGCTTCGTCGCTACTAAAGTAGCTCCTCGCAATGACGAATTATGAACGTAGCTGTCATTGCGAGACCACATAGTGGTCGAAGTAATTCATTTTGGTCACTTTTTTGGATTGCCACGTTACCGCAAAGCGGCTCCTCGCAATGACGGAATGTTGTAAGGTAGCTCCTCGCTAATAGACGATTAGGGGGCGAATAAAAATAATATGAATTTAACAGGTGTTTATGGAAAATAATATATTCAAAGGAGTCATTACAGCTATGATAACTCCTTTTAAGGAAAATAAATTAGATTTTGCTTCTGTGGAAAAGATAGTGAATTATCAAATTGCTAATAAAGTTGATGGGATAGTGGTTGCTGGTTCTACTGGTGAGGGACCTAGTTTAACTTTGCAGGAATATCAGTCTTTATTACAAGCGGTTATCGAAATTACTAACAAACGTATACCAGTAATAGCTGGTTGTTCAGCCATGACTACTAGCACCGCCGTAGATATGGTACAAATATGTACAAAAATTGCCGTTGATGGATTTATGTGTAGTATTCCTTCTTATGTAAAGCCAACTCAAGAGGGAATATATTGGCATTTTGAGACTATCCATAATGCCAGTAATTTACCAATAATGCTATATTCAGTACCTAGTAGAACTTTGGCAGACTTTTCAGATGATACGATAATTAAGCTCAGTAAACTACCGCGTATTGTAGCCCTTAAAGATGCTGGTAACGATTTAGAACGCCCATTACGAATTAGGTCTATGGTTAAAGATTTTAGCTTATTATGTGGTAATGATGAATTAGCTTTATCTTACAATGCTCATTCGGGGGTAGGGTGTGTTTCTGTTGCATCTAATATCACGCCTAGTTTGTGCAAGAAATTACAGGATAATTGTCGTGATGGTAATTATCAGGAAGCTCTGCAAATTCAGCAACAATTATTACCTATATATAAAGCATTATTTGCAGAATCCAATCCGATACCGGTAAAATATGCTGCGGCAAGATTGGGGTTATGTGCCAATGAATTAAGGCTTCCTTTAACTTCAGCTAGTGTAGCCACCGAGGAAAAAATAAATAAAGCTATGGAATATGTCGGAATATAAAAAAGTAATAGCACAAAATAAGAAGGCATATTTCAATTACTTTATTGAAGAAAAAATTGAAGCTGGCATAATATTGACTGGCAGTGAAGTTAAATCATTGCGTCAAGGAAAAGCCAGTATAGAAGATAGTCATGCAGAAAATTCAGCAAATGAAGTGTTTTTGTATAATTGTCATATTGCGGAATATGAAAAGGCTAATAGGTTTAATCACTCGACTAGAAGGACACGTAAGTTGCTCCTTAATTCGAGTGAGATAAAAAAAATAATTGGTAAGATTCGTTTAAAGGGTTATACTCTCGTAGCTCTTACTTTATATTTTAATAAGAAAAATAAAGTAAAAGTTGAGTTAGGAATCGCAAAAGGTAAAAAATTACATGATAAAAGACAGACAATTAAAGAACAAGATTGGAAAAGGGATCAAGGGCGAATTATGCGGGTGAAGTGCTAACCATCATAAATGGATTAGATTGCTTCGTCTAAGAAAAAATTAACGAATGGTAAATTAATGACAATAACTGTTGAATACCTAATTGAAAGAAAGCAAAATAAGACGAAATTAATGCTTTGGAAGCTAGCAACAATTTTTATGTTTATAGTTTTAATTGTGGTGATGATTAAGCAATTTGATTTGACAAAATCTGAATATATAACTACTAATAGTAAATATATAGCTGCTATTTCAATAGAAGATATCATTTTTGAAGATGCAAAACGTGATACAAGATTGGAAAAAATCATTGATGATGATCAGATTAGTGCTTTAGTGGTTAATGTCAATTCTCCTGGTGGAACTGTTGTTGGTTCAGAGAAAATTTATAATATACTCAGAAAAATATCAGCAAAAAAGCCGGTAGTGGTTGTTATGGGTACATTGGCAGCCAGCGGCGGATATTTGATATCCTTAGGAGGTGATTACATAATTAGTCATAATGGGACAATTACCGGCTCAATTGGTGTAATTCTTCAAACTCTAGAAGTCACAGATTTAGCAAAAACTTTAGGTATTACCTTTAATAATTTTAAATCCGGAGAATTAAAGGCGGTTCCTAATCCTACTGAAAAAGTCACAGAAGCTGTTCGTCAGGCAATAATGTCGAATGTACTAGATACTTATGATTATTTCATTGAACTAGTGGCTTTAAGAAGGAATATACCAATTGATCAAGTTAGAGAACTAGCTGATGGGCGGATATATTCTGGTCGCCAAGCTTTAAAGCTAAAGCTTGTTGATGCTGTGGGGTCACAGGATGATGCGATTAAATGGTTACAGGAAGTTAAAAAAATCGATAAGGATTTGAAAGTAAAAGAATTTAAAATAAAACCTAAACCAAAATTCCTTGAGATTATAATGGAAGATTTTGATAGTATTTTACCAAGTTTTTTCAAAAATAAATTTCAAGGATTGGGGGCAATCTTTTGATTTATGGCAAAAAAATCTGACTTAGTAAATAAAATATCGGAGGAACTTAATTATCTTGCTAAGGAGGATATAAAAGATTCGGTAGATTTGGTTTTGGATTATTTACAATCTAGCTTAGCTGAGCAAAACCGTATTGAAATTAGAGGTTTTGGCAGTTTCTCAGTTAGGCAGCGGAAATTTTCAAATAGTGAGCAATCATATAAAACCGTCTATTATCGTATGCCTAAAAATTATGGTAACATATAGGGTCTTAAATTTACTCTTCATCCCCATCTTTTATTAAAATCAATTTATTGCAAGATTTTTAGTGGAGAAGATGATAAAATAGCATTAGTTATCAATATAGAATTAAGAGGTTGTATTATATGTTTTTATCAAAATTTCTTGACCCTAAAAATGATTTTTGTTTTCGCCAAATTTTTGGTACTGAAAAGAACAAGGATATACTTGTTCATTTTTTAAATGATATTCTCAAATGTAAAGGAAATGAAAAAATAATTGAGGTGACGTTTTTACCAACTATCCAAGACCCTGATATTGCTATTTACAGAAAGTCTATAGTTGATGTGTTATGTAAAGATCAACATGGTAATCAATTCATCGTAGAGATGCAGATAAGTAAGCATCCAGGATTTGAGAAAAGAGCCCAGTATTATGCAGCTAAAGCATATTCTAGGCAAATACTCAAAGAAGATGAAAACCATAAAAAGTTGGCAGTATACGCTAAATTAAAAGGAGTTATATTTTTAGCAATAGCAGATTTTGTGATGTTTGACGATAAAAAACATTGGAAGTCAGAGCATCGTCTTTTAGATACAGAAAGCTACGCCAATGATTTAAAAGATTTTTACTTTGTTTTTTTAGAACTCAAGAAATTTAATAAAATTATCTCTAATCTAGAGACTACAGAGGAAAAGTGGATGTATTTTTTCAAACATGCAGGAGATAGTACATTAACATTAGCCGAAATAGAGCAGTTAATAGGTAAGGATAAAATTATTAGAAGAGCCTTTGAGGCAGTAGATCAAGCAAGCTGGTCAGAAGCAGAGCTTAACACCTATGAGGAAAGAACAAAAGCCTATTTTGATAATTTAGCGGTAGAACAGCAACAAATTGAAGATGCTGAAGCTAAAGGGGAAGCTAGAGGGGAAGCTAGAGGGGAAGCTAGAGGGGAAGCTAGAGGAAAAGCTAGAGGAAAAGCTGAAGGTATTAAAGAAAGTACTATAGCAATGGCAAAAAAAATGCTGAAAGAAAGCTATCCCATAGAAGTTATAAGTAAATTAACCGAACTAACCATTGAAGAAATAGAGAAGTTATAGCTAACCCGTTAATGTTTTCGATAGTTTCTTTGTCTCTATTAGTTAGGAATCTTCCTGTGATAACTATAGTCAATTCAGGAGAATTTGGAGCTAGGAGCGATGAGTGATATGTCCCCAACTTCTCCTCTC
Organism: Sericostoma sp. HW-2014; assembly: GCA_913698145.1. Lineage (NCBI taxonomy): Eukaryota > Metazoa > Arthropoda > Insecta > Trichoptera > Sericostomatidae > Sericostoma > Sericostoma sp. HW-2014. The sequence continues at coordinate 3,766 of CAJYDF010000042.1, read as the reverse complement.
GTTCTATTTGCAAGACATCCTATCGTCTTTATTGTTTATTTTTTATAATTATGTGTAGTTATGACTTTAGAAGAATTTCACCAAAAATATAATTATGCTCAATCAACCAAGATGATGCAACAATATTTAGACATCAAATTTGCTAATCTTGATTGTCTTCTATTGTTTAGGATGGGTGATTTTTATGAAATGTTTTTTGAGGATGCAATTCTTGCCAGTCAAGTTTTAGGTATTGCTTTGACTAAAAGAGGTTCTAATGGTGATTGTGAGATTGCTATGTGTGGTGTCCCTCATCATGCTCTTGAGACCTATTTGAATAAATTAATTGAAGAGAATTACAAAGTTGCTATTTGCGATCAATTAGAGACACCCGAAGAGGCAAAAAAACGTGATGGTTATAAGGCTGTAGTACATAGGGATGTAACGCGTATCATCACCCCAGGTACTATTACTGAGGAATCTTTAATTGATGTTTGTGAGCCTAATTATTTGGCAAGTTTAGTTTTGTTAAAAAACAAAGCGTCAATTTGTTACGTAGATATTTCTACTGTGGAAATTTCAGTTATTGAGATTCCGCAAAATGAGATTATCAACGAACTATCGCGTCTTAAGCCAAAAGAGATTTTACTTAGTGAAAATTTGAGGGGGCATCAATTAGCTAGTAATATTAATAACCAATTGCATTTTCGTATCTCATATCAAGTTGATAGTTTTTTTGCTAGTAAGAAATGTCATAAAATTATCTTAGATTTTTATAAAATTAATGATCTAAAAGCTATAGGTGAAGTATCTGAATGTCAAATAAGTAGTATTGGTAGTGTTTTAGAATATTTATCTTTGACCCAAAAGCAAAATATACCTTCTCTACCTTTACCTCGGTTGGTTAATTATCATAATTTTATGATAATTGATTCGGCAACTCGGCGGAATTTGGAAATTACCAGTAATTTATTAGGAAAAACCAAAGGCAGTGTCCTTGCTACTATTGATCATACCATTACTAAAGCTGCCAGCCGTCTATTATATCACTTTTTATCTACACCACTAATAGATATTGATCAAATAAATTCTCGACAAAATATAACAGAGTTTTTTTATAAAAATATTGCCATAGTAGGAAATATTAAAAAATTACTCAAGAAAACTGGAGATTTAGAACGTTGTTTATCTAGAATTATGATGAATCGCGGCTCAGGACGAGATTTGCTAAATATTAAATATACGTTAAATGCTGCACTGGAAATAAAGGGTGAATTTATTGCTCATTACGGGCTAAATCTGCCAGATTATATAGAGAACTTAATCAAACCATTATCTGGCAATGAACAATTATATTCCTTAATAGACCAGGCAATTAGAGAGGATGCACCAAATAATATCAATGAAGGCGGTATAATAAATCATCATTATCACCCTAAACTACAAGAATTATATGATCTAATTAATAATGGCAAATCACATATAGAGAAGCTAAAGAATCTATATCGTCTTGATACTGGCATTGAAACTCTCAAAATATCACATAATAATGTGCTTGGGTTGTTTATTGAAATTACCCTAAGACATAGTGATAAGATGGTAGACACAAAATTTATTCATCGTCAAACAACTTCTAATGCTAGTCGATATACTACTATTGAATTACAAAAATTAGAAAGCGATATGGTTAATAGCAAAAGTTTAGCAATTAGTCTTGAACTGGAATTATATAATAAAATATGCCAGCAAGTTATTGATAATACCGTATTTCTGCGATTACTTAGCTGTTCTTTGAGTCAGCTTGATGTATTCTGTAATTTTGCTTATATTGCCGATGAATATAATTATGTTAGACCAGTTTTAACGAACGATTTAACTTTTGAAGTTATCAAGGGACGTCATCCAGTTGTTGAACAAAGCCTATTAACCGATAAAAAGAGCTTTATTGACAATAATTGCACTTTATCCGAAGCTAATAGAATTTGGTTAATTACTGGACCTAATATGGCTGGTAAAAGTACTTTTTTGCGGCAGAATGCCCTAATAGCCATATTAGCACAAATTGGTAGTTTTGTACCAGCGACAAGTGCCAAGATAGGAGTGGTAGACAAGATATTCAGTAGAATAGGGGCAGGGGACGATTTACAGGCAGGACAGTCGACTTTTATGGTAGAAATGCTAGAGACATCAGCTATTTTAGCACAATCTACTAAAAATTCCTTAGTAATACTAGATGAGGTTGGGCGTGGAACTTCGACATATGATGGCGTATCAATTGCTTGGTCAGTGCTTGAATATATTCATGATAATCTCAAATGCCGATGTTTATTTGCTACGCATTATCATGAATTAACTAGTATGAGTAATTTTTTGCCAAGCCTAAAAAATTATACAGTTGCTATTGAGGAATTAGGAAAAGAAATATTATTTTTGCATAATATTATCGAAGGGGCGGCTGATAAATCTTATGGAATTCATGTAGCCTACTTAGCGGGGCTACCAAAATCTGTTATAATTAGGGCGAATGACATTTTAGCAAAATTAGAAAAAAGTGCAACGTACAAAAATAAGCATATATTAAATACCGAATCAAACAATTTAAGTCTATTTAATTTGCCAGTAGAAAGTAAAAAAGAAATGAAATTCAATAAGTTAGAAAAAGAAATTAATACAATCGATCCTGATCAACTCTCCCCTAAGCAAGCCTTAGAGTTAGTCTATAAGTTAAAAGGATTGATTGTTGAGTAAACGCCTATAATGACGTATAGATACACCAAGACTATATGGATTGCTTCGTCGGCTTTCGCCTCCTCGCAATGACGTTTGGGGGGCATATACGTCATTGCGAGACCATGTAATGGTCGAAGCAATCCAGAAATGATTAAAAATGGATTGCTACGACCTACTTTCGTGGTCTCGCAATGACAACTTTTCTACTTTATTTTCTTAAAACGTTGCCAATTCAAGCTAATTCACTTTAAGATTATAAAAATAATACTTGCCCTATTAATTATATTCTATATAATGCAAATCATAAAATAAAAATCCGTTCAATACGGCATATGAATTTGTATGTCATTAGAACAATTAACTTTAATTAAGTAATAGCAATGGAAATAGATTTTAAAGACTATGTAAAAGAGGATAATTTTTTAAATCTTAGAAGCAATAAAGAAATATTAGAGCATGATAATTTAGAAGAATTAGGTTCATTTTTACGAAATAACCCTGGTATCACGAAACTTAGCCTAGAGAATTGTGATATTGATAGTTCTAATATTAAACGGTTGATAGCCCCGATAAAGGAGAGCAATATTAGTAATCTTGATATATCATGCAACAAATTAGGTGCTGTGGGTGCAGCTGAAATAGCTAATGAACTCTCTAACCTTACTATCCTTAATATATCATGCAACAAATTAGGTGCTGTGGGTGCAGCTGAAATAGCTAATAAACTCTCTAACCTTACTGATCTTAATATAGGATTCAACGAATTAGGTGATGTGGGTGCAGCTGAAATAGCTAATAAACTCTCTAACCTTACTGATCCTAAGCTTAGTAAGCTCGATATAGCTGGTAATGAACTAGGGGATGAAGGGGTGAAGGCTATAGCTGATTCTCTTTCCAAGCTTACTGATCTCACCTATTTAAATATGTTCTATAATAAACTAGGTAAGGAAGGGGCTCAGACAATAGCCGCTTTCCTCTCAAAGCTTACTAACCTTACTAATTTTAATATATCCTCGAATAAAATAGGTGATAAAGGGGCAAAGGCAATAGCTGCTTC